>PVJC01014132.1:0-36896 GCA_004026665.1 Murina feae | reverse complement strand
GGACGGGTGAGTGGGAAAGAGTTGGCGGCCTGCTTGGCGGCTTCCCAGGTCCCTTCCGGGGATCAGGGAGCAGGAAAAGGCTGGCCTGACCACGAGGCGGGGTTTTCCCTGCTTTCTGGTGGCTGGAGGAAGATGGGCGGTAGGCAAGCTTGGGAGGCAGGCCGCCCGCAGCCCTGGTCACAGCTCAAAAAAGAGAACATGCTGGGGAGGGCAAGAGTCTGAGAGATCAACATAGAGGGGGTGCCTGCTCCAAGCCTCCACGGTGTGCCTGAGGGCAGGCCCCCGGCAGGTAGACACACACAGGAGGACTGCTCTGAGCCTCAGATGCAGCTGGGGGCAGGTCCCCAGTGGTGACACACACACATACACACACACACAAAAAAGGCGCCTGGCAGACTGGGGCCATCATAGGACATCCACTGAGGGGTCCCAGACTGTGAGAGGGCACAGGTCGGGCTGAGGGACTCCCTCCACCCCGAGTGCACAAATTTTTGTGCACTGGGCCCCTAGTGTTAATATATATGCCTGCCTTCCTTACTTTAAAATTCTATGGAAATTCAAGTTGCCATGAGATGATCATTTGAATGAAATAAAATGTCACCATCTTCAGTATTTCCTTAAAATACTCTCTGTGCTTTACTGCCATAAGATTCTGCCTCAGAAGTATTGCATTCTTTGACCGTAGTTGAGGGATAGAGGAGAAAAACACATTAAGCAAAAATTAGCATCACTCTTTAATACAGCTGAATTCCGAACACACCAAAGGGCTGAAATGCCCAATATTGCCCTTAACTGTCCTCCTATATAATAAAAGCCTAATATGCAAATAACCAAACTATGGAACAACTGGTGGAACAACCAGTTGCTGTGATGTACGTGCACTGACCACCAGGGGCAGACACTCAATGTAGGAGCTGCCCTCAGGCCCCAGGCAGACCAAGGCTAGTTAGTGCCAGCAAGACCCTCCCCCCTCCCCAATTGCCCTGCTGGTTGCCCCACAAGTCGGCCCTGATTGCCTGCCAGGGACCCTATTCTCTAGTAATATATAAAACACTGGGATAGACAGATAGCCCTACCATACTACCTCGGTTAAAAGGAGACTTTGTGAACATTAATATTTCTATTTCTCCCTTTGGTGTTCCAGAGGTTTTTAAATAATAATAACAACAAACATTTATAGTACTTACTATGTACCAGGCATTGTTTTAGTGGCTCACATATAAACTCCTCTAATCCTCATGACCTATGAGGTCAGTATATACTATTTCTTTTTCCCATTTCAAAGACAGAGAGGTTAAGTAATTTGCCCATAGTTATGCAGCTAGTGCTGAGTGATGGAACTCTAGAGCCAGCCTCTCTAGCCCCAAAGTCACATATTAACCATAATCTGCAGTATTATTAAGAATGGGTGAGATTTAAAACTTTCTGTTCCAGAGTTGGAGAAAAGCAGTTATCAAAGATGAGGTGATGTGTTCAGGCAACACAGTTTTAGGAAAGAATATATACAAAAGTTGAGTATCTGGAAATTGATTACTTTTAAAGTATAAGTTACTTACTGCCCTGGCCTGGAGACTTGGCTTGTTAGAGTGTTGTCCGAGTGTGCCTGGGTTGTGCCTTCAGTGCACAGGACATGTGCAAGGGACAGCCAGTGGATGCATGGTTAGGTGGAGCAGCCTCTCCCTCCCGCTCCCAAAACCCACTCCTCTAAAATCAATAAAGAAAAAAATGTTTAAAAAAAAAGAAATGCTTTTAACATAAACACTTTTGTATCCTTTGAAAGGTCTTCAAGGTATCCTGAGGAAAATGCTTCTCAATTTGTAGCCACTTTCATAGTAATTCTGTTTCCAGATTATATTATTAATTTAACTGTAGCTACATCATTCTTCCTAATTATGTTTGTAAAGTTTCTCACAATACTACCATAATTTTTAATGTATTATGCAATTGTTAATTGATTCAGTATATTTTAGTCTAGGGTATACTCTCATGTACAGTTGGTGAAGAAAAAGGAAGATTTCTACATAGGTTCAGGCTCTAAAAAGGTATTTTCTGTAACAATGTTTTCAGGTTAGGAGGAGAAGAAAAGATAACCTGAGGTTGCACCAGGAAAGTAATTTTGGTTCTAATTACGTTATATTAAGAAGCAGCAGCCTTAAGATCCAGTAATTCCACTTCTGAGAATTTATCAGTGAAATCCAAAACACTAATTCAAAAGAATGTATGTACCCCTGTGTTCATTGCAGCATTATTTACACTAGGGGCCCAGTGCACGAAATTTGTGCATGGGTGGGTTGGGGAGGGGGAGGGCAGATGGGGAGGTCCCTCATCCAGACCTGCACTTTACCCAATTCGGGAGCCCTCAGGAGATGTGCTACTGATGGCTTGGACCCACTCCACGTGGTTTTCTGCTCTCTGCCAGGCCTGTCTGCTCCACACCACGGGGATGGGCAAGCATGCCCTTCTGGGTGCCACCTGCAGGGTCCCCAGTGGCTCGCGCCCCCTTGTCCCCTTGTCCACTGCCGCCAGCCCAGCCAGGCATAGGCCAAGGTGGCGGCTGGGGGTTCCCCAATGGGTCTGGCTCACCATGCCCTTTCGTCCCCTCATCCACAGCTGCTGTCTCAGCCTAGGTCCGGCCAGGGCTGCGGCAGTGGGGTCCCCAGCACTGGCTCCCCCTCCTCCACAGCCAGGCCCAGCAGGCCCTGCTGGGCACTGCCTGCAGCCCCCACTTGTCTGCTCGGGGGTCATCATGGCGACCTCCCAGCAGGCCTTGCTGGGTGCTGCCTGCAGTCTCATTGCCTGCTGGGTTCCTGTTGCCAGGGTAACGCCGCCAGCATCCTGCCCCACTGCTATGGGCACTGCCATTTTGTCCCAGAGTAACAGTTAATTTGCATATTATTATTTTATTAGATAGGATAGCCAATATTTGGAAGCAGCCCAAGTGCCCGTGAGTAGACCAGTATATAAAAAAGTTGTGGTACATCTACATAATAGAGTACTACTCTGCTGTTAAAAGGAATAAAATTTTACCCTTTGTGTCAGCCTGGATGGATCTAGAGAACATTATGTTAAGTGAAATAAGCCAGTCAGAGAAAGACAAGAACCATATGATTGTATGCATATGTGTAATTTAATGAACAAACTGAACTTCCAAGCAAAGTAGACAGACTCATAGATAAAAAGCAGGCAGACAGCTGGGGATAGAAGGGGATTGAGCAAAAAAATAAAAGAAAAAGAGAACTCATGGACATGGACAGTAGTGGTGATTGCCAGGTAGAGGGGAATGGGTGGAAGTAGAAGAGGGTAGATAAAAGGTGATGGAAATATTTTAATTTTTAAAATTTTTAAAAAGAAGAAGCATATTGTCCTGGCCATGTAGCTCAGTTGGTTAGAGCATTGTCCCCATACACCATCATTTCGGGTTTGCTTAGGGCACATACAAGAATCAACCAATGAATGCATAAGTAAATAGAGTAACAAATAAATATTTCTCCCCCTCCCCCCCCCCTCATCAGTCCATTAAAAAGAAAAAAAAAAAACAGTCCAAAATCGGTTTTTCTCAGTGGATAGAGTGTCGGCCTGCGAACTGAAGGGTTCCAGGTTCGATTCCAGTCAAGAGCATGTACCTTGGTTGTGGGCACATCCCCAGTAGTAGGTGTGCAGGAGGCAGCTGATTGATGTTTCTAACTCTCTATCCTTCTCCCTTCCTCTCTATAAAAAATCAATAATATATATATATTTTAAAAAGCAGCAGCATATCATAGTATGAACTCTGAAATGTAATAAACCTGGATTCAAATCTACCACTCCTAAAAGAATGCTTTTCATCTATACCAGCTTTGCTGTTTTCTGTCATGTGTTCCTTTGTGAACTTAGTCTCTGAGCTTTAATTTTTTAATCTGCAAAATGGGGTAATTAAATTTAGACCTATACATAATAGTGAACCAAATAATGTAAATGGTTTAATGCAAGAGTAAATATTCACTAAATGACTATTACCTGCTATTCTAATGTGGGGAGGCGGGGGCTGATCAAACAACGGTCAGAATTGCTTTCAATCACTCACAGATTGGCTGTGCTATGGAGCGCCTCTACTTCCAGTAATTTAGAAATGCATTTGTTCTGTTTGAGGATTCTGAGAAGTTTTGCTAAAATGTCACCTGCCAAAAAGTGGGTTCTTTTTATAAGTTTAAAAATTATAAAATCATGCTGATTCAGGAGTGAAATAGTATAATATAAATTATTAATATAAATATGTGAGATTCATATTACATGACTTATATGTTTATATTAACTCATTTTTAATGTTTTTATTTCCTTTGTTATACAGCATAGAATTTCAGCTTTAAGTGAATGTTATCTCAGAAATTTTATATATGCCACTAAGAGTCAATACTCATCTTTTAAATTCAGAAGGATGTAATTTCTGATACAAACTGCTTCTGTAACTAAAGTGAGAGGTGCTTATTTACTGATAAGCTGAGCTTTTTGACTTTGGGTTAGGTATTGTAATCACTTGGAGTCCGAGTTTCCTTATCTGTACCATCTCATAAAAGAATTAAGAAAGATAATGTATGTAAAGTATTTAACCTAGTGCCTGACCCATGGGAGAAAGTTTATATTAGCGATATAATCCGTATTATTGTTATTATTTGAATGATGGTAAGGTTAAAAAAATAGTTCATATAAAGCATCTAAGAAAGTGCTTGGTATAATATGGCACCATTGTAAGTTTCTTTCTCAAATTTTTACATTTTCATTATGTTTATATACCTTTTTAAAAGGTATTCATTGTGAATATTAGTTGCTTTCAGTATCCATGAACTAAATATGGCATATAATGACTAAATTTTAAAAAATGATATAAATGTATTTTTTTCTTTAGCTTCCAGAACAGTTGTAGCACAGCATGTTGCTCCACCTCCAGGAATAGTGGAAATAGATAGTGAGAAGTTTGCTTGTCAGTGGTAAGTGGTTTCTTTTTATTACGGCTTTATCTTTGGGTAGAATAAAGCAAAAGAGAAAAGGAAATGTATTTCAGCAGTCATCCTTTTCAGTTAGAATAGAATATCATTTATATGAAGAATGGACAATGTAAAACCACTTCACCTATATTTTGGAATTATTTGAAAGAAAAATATATATCAGAATCTTCAGAATTATAATAGTCTTTGACTAGAATTTTATTAAATTACCTTATTTCAGAGTAAAATTTGTGTTAAAAAATTATCTTTGACTTTGTAGAAAATAAAGTTTGGCAGATTGTAGAATTTGTTTTTCTTAAATTAAGGTTTTATTAAACTAAATTGGACTGACATTAATAAAACCACATTTTGTTAAATGTCTCATCTTTTTTTGATGAAAAGCAAAACTTCTTATTCATTGCTAGTTAATTTTTTCTTTTTGTGAGTAAGGGGAAACTAATCAAATGATAGACTGGCCAGTTTATCTATATTGAAATAAGCAACTTTGAAAATATTATTTTCTTGAGAAGATGAGTGGTTATATCTCAGCCATTTTCTGAAGGAAAAATAAAGTTCAATTTCATTTTGTCTTGGATAGTTGCCTCTACATTATTTATGAATTTTAACTTAAATTATTTAGAAGATTAACAGATTGAAATGAAGATTATTTTCCTGTGAAGTATTACTTTTAAAACTTTCTTTCCTTTCTGCCTACTTTTATATGTAAAAGACATGACTTTCTCTATTCTCCAACATTATTTGTTTCCCATTCCATACTCTGTCATTCTGTGTTCCATATTTTTGGTGCTTTTATATCTTTGTTCCTATAACAGTTTTCTCTAGACTTTTCTACTTTACTTAAATCAGGTTTATGGTTTTAAGTATCTCTAATTATTTGCTTTCCTCATGTTCCTCATGGTATATAGTTATACCATGACCCTTTATACTTGATGAATCTCTTCCAATAATATTTGGAAATGTTTATTTCTACATTAAAAAGTTTTTTGTGTCTAGTTGTTTAGAAAATTCTGTACTCAAAGGTTTATGAAAGTTGAGATAAGTATGTACCACATTCCCTGTAAAATGTGTGGTGTTAGGTATAAATTTGGTCGTATAAATCACAGTTGCACATTTCTGCCACTTCTGGAGGGAGGGGGAGAGACTCATTTTGCCATTATTTTATCATACTTTAGTATTTGATGCAGTTTATAAGAAACAGTTGTAAGTTGGCCTGTTATATGTATAAGTCCTAAAAAGAGTCCTATAAGGGTAATTAGGCCTCCAATCCTAACTTGTAGGTGGAAATCGCTTTATGAAAAAGACAAACTGCAGTTTGAAATAATCTATGAGAATAGATTACTCTGAAGTGGGGAATGAGAATGTATATTAATAGCTCATAATTGGGAACTTCTGTTATATTTTGATGATTACAAGACAGAGACCTGAGTAGATATTCACTAAATAAAACTATTTGTTGCAGAATATTTGTTGCCAACAGACCAAATCTGTTCTTGCTGGAATATGAACATAGTTTTTATTTTGTTGTTAATGATTTTTTACACTAAAATAAGTATGATTAAATAGTTAATCTCTTTATTTGATTTAGTCTGTCTAAAAGATAGCATCTATTTTTGCTAATAATATATGAAGCAGTAAAATTTGACTAGGCATAATTACTAGTTTATAATACACTAGAGGCTTGGTGCATGAAATTTGTGCATGGGGGGGGGGTGTCCCTCAGCCCAGCTTGCACCCTCTCCAATCTGAGACCCTTTTGGGGGATGCCCTAAACTGGCAGTTGGACAGCCCTTTCATAATCAGGGGCTGCTAGCTCCCAACCACTCACCTGCTTGCCTGCCTGATTGCCCCCTAACCACTCCCCTGCCTGCCTGATCAACGCATAACTGCTATCCTGCCAGCCTGATTGCCCCCAACGGCCTTCCCCTGCCAGCCCAGTCATCCCCAACTGCCCTCCCCTGCAGGCCTGGTCACCCCCAACTGCTCTCCTCTGCCAGCCCGGTTGCCCCCAACTGCCCTCCCCTGCTGGCCTGGTTGCCCCTAACTGTCCTCCCCTGCTAGCCTGATCATCCACAACTGCCGTCCCCTGCCAGCCATCTTGTGGCTGTGGGTGCTGTCATCATTGTGACGGCATGAGGGTCACTTAGCATATTCCCTCTTTATTAGATAGGATTGCCTTCAAATGGTTGTAGCATACTTAAATATAGACTCTCTTATAGTGTATTGCATAATGCAATTTATTTTTCTCCTTTTTTAGGCTAAATGCTCATTTTGAAGTAAATCCAGATTGTTCTGTCTCTCGAGCAGAAATGTATTCTGAGTACCTCTCAACTTGCAGTAAATTAGCTCGTGGTGGAATTCTAACATCAACTGGATTTTATAAATGTCTTAGGTAGGATACATAGTTCTTAACTTTAAGTAAAGTTAATTTATATCACTTACAACTCTTCTTATTCTTGAGAAAATACTATATATATATATATATATATATAGTATTTTCTCAAGAATATTTATATATATATTGGGTTTTTTTTTAATATCTCTACTACTTAAAATTTCATATGGTTAGGTTGTTAGTATGGTGGAAGTTTAAATACAGGTCAATTTTGGACATCACATCTGGTGTTTATGTTTGAACATTATGAGGTTTATCAAAGAAAGAGAAGGAAGAAATTCAGTTTGCTTTTTTTCTGCCTACTTTTATATGTTAAAGACATGACTTTTGCCCTTTTTAATCTTGAATAATAAGCTATAACTAATACTCTTCAAATATTAAAGTTCTTTGACATGTTACAAAATTCATAAAATAGGCATTGCCTAGATGCAGCTTTTTTGTTAATTATATATGCAGTAGAACCGTTTAAAACCCAACAATGTTAATAGTTATTTTAAAAAATGGAGAATTGATCTTTTATATTTCTTTCTCTGCTTCTCACCCTTGCAGAATATAGCTGTTTGAATCACACTGATTCATACCTAAGTAGCAATGAACAGATTGCTGCTGTTGTGTAAACATTGTTAGAAGTTAGTGTTTTTGCTAGTGTGCTAGTAATCAAAACTGAGTATTGTGTACTTTACAGAACAGTGTTTCCGAATCATTCAGTGAAGAGAGTGGAGGATTCCAGTAATAGTGGGCAGGCGCATATTCATGTAGTAGGAGTAAAACGGAGGGCTATACCACTTCCCATTCAAATGTACTATCAGCAGCAACCAGTTTCTACTCCTGTTGTTCGTGTTGATTCTGTTCCTGATATATCTACAAGTACTTCACCTGCAGGTAATAATTTTTACTGTTTAAAATATTACCAAGTTAATGAAATGTATATTGTATACATTAAAATGTATATCTTTTCCTTGTTTTTCTAGTAGCATTTTCTATTATTTAATCATGATGCAAAGTTGTTAGATATTAATTTCTTAAAACTATTTTCTCGTCTTAAGTAAAATAATTCCTACATGCAGTTTTCCAGTCATTTCATTATAAAGTTTAACTTTTCCTCTATATTTTCAGGAATCCCTCATGGACCACAAACTGTAGGAAACCATTTTCAGAGGACTCCTGTTACCAATCAGTCTTCAAATTTGACTGCAACACAAATGTCTTTTCCAGTACAAGGTGTTCATACTATGGCACAGACTGTTTCAAGAATTCCACCAAATCCTTCAGTTCATACCCACCAGCAACAAAATGCTCCGGTGACTGTCATTCAAAATAAAGCTCCAATTCCTTGTGAAGTTGTTAAGGCTACAATGATCCAGAATTCTATACCTCAGACAGCAGTTCCTGTTAGTATTGCTGTGGGAGGAGGAGCTGCACAGAGTTCTGTGGTTCAGAATCATAGTACAGGGCCACAGCCTGTTACAGTCGTAAATTCCCAGACATTGCTTCATCATCCATCTGTAATTCCACAACAGTCTCCATTACACACCGTGGTACCAGGTCAGATACCTTCTGGCACTCCTGTTACTGTAATTCAACAAACTGTCCCACAGAGTCATATATTTGGCAGAGTACAGACCATGCCAGCATGTACTTCTACAGTTTCACAGGGTCAACAGTTGATCACCACATCACCCCAACCTGTGCAACCTTCATCTCAACAGACATCAGCTGGTAGCCAGCCACAAGACACTGTTATCATAGCACCCCCACAGTATGTAACAACTTCTGCATCTAATATTGTCTCAGCAACTTCAGTACAGAATTTTCAGGTAGCTACCGGACAAATGGTTACTATTGCTGGTGTCCCAAGTCCACAACCCTCAAGGGTAGGATTTCAGAACATTGCACCAAAACCTCTCCCTTCTCAGCAAGTTTCATCAACGGTGGTACAACAGCCTATTCAACAACCACAGCAGCCAACCCAACAAAGTGTAGTGATTGTAAGCCAGCCAGCTCAACAAGGTCAGACTTATGCACCAGCCATTCACCAAATTGTTCTTGCTAATCCAGCAGCTCTTCCAGCTGGTCAGACAGTTCAACTAACTGGACAACCAAACATAACTCCATCTTCCTCACCATCACCTATCCCAGCTTCTAATAACCAAGTCCCTACTGCCATGTCATCTTCTTCCACCCCTCAATCACAGGGACCACCTCCTACTGTCAGTCAAATGCTATCTGTGAAAAGACAGCAGCAGCAGCATTCACCAGCACCTCCACCTCAGCAGGTACAAGTTCAGCAGCCACAAGTACAGATGCAAGTTCAACCACAGCAAACAAATGCAGTTGGTCAGCCTGCTTCTGGTGAGTCAAGTCTAATAAAACAGTTGCTGCTTCCAAAACGTGGTCCTTCAACTCCAGGTGGTAAGCTTATTCTCCCAGCTCCGCAGGTTCCTCCCCCTAATAATGCAAGAGCTCCTAGCCCTCAGGTGGTATACCAGGTGGCCAATAACCAAGCAGCAGGTTTTGGAATGCAGGGGCAAACTCCAGCACAGCAGCTGTTAGTTGGGCAGCAAAATGTTCAATTGGTCCAAGGTGCAATGCCATCCACAGGGGGAGTGCAAACCGTGCCCATCTCGAACTTACAAATATTGCCAGGTCCATTGATCTCAAATAGCCCAGCAACCATTTTCCAAGGGACTTCAGGCAACCAGGTAACCATAACAGTTGTGCCAAATACAAGTTTTGCAACTGCAACTGTGAGTCAGGGAAATGCAACTCAGCTAATTGCTCCAGCAGGAATTACCATGAGCGGGACCCAGGCAGGAGTTGGACTTCAGGTGCAAACGCTTCCAGCCAGTCAAGCATCTCCAGCTGGACAATCATCTTGTACTACTGCTACTCCCCCATTCAAAGGTGATAAGATAATTTGCCAAAAGGAGGAGGAAGCAAAAGAAGCAACAGGTTTACATGTTCATGAACGTAAAATTGAAGTCATGGAGAACCCGTCCTGCAGACGAGGAACCATGAACACCAGCAATGGGGATACAAAAGAAAATGAAATGCAGGTGGGAAGTCTTTTAAATGGGAGAAAGTACAGTGACTCAAGTCTACCTCCTTCACACTCAGGGAAAATTCAAAGTGAGGCTAATCAGTGCTCACTAATTAGTAATGGGCCATCATTAGAATTAGGTGAAAATGGAGCATCTGGAAAACAGAACTCAGAACAAGTGGACATGCAGGATATCAAAAGTGATTTGAGAAAACCTTTAGTTAATGGAATCTGTGATTTTGATAAAGGAGATGGTTCTCATTTAAGCAAAAACATTCCAAATCACAAAACTTCCAATCATGTAGGAAATGGTGAGATATCTCCAATGGAACCACAAGGGACACTAGATGCCACACAGCAAGATACTGCCAAAGGTGATCAACTAGAAAGAATTTCTAATGGACCTGTATTAACTTTGGGTGGTTCACCATCTGTGAGCAGTACACAGGAGGCTTCAAATGTGGCAACACAGCAATTTAGTGGTACTGATTTGCCTAATGGACCTCTAACTTCAAGTTTGAATTCAGATGTGCCTCAGCAACGCCCAAGTGTGGTTGTCTCACCACATTCTACAACCTCTGTTATACAGGGGCATCAAATCATAGTTCCCCACTCAGGATCAAGAGTGTCCCATTCTCCTGCCCTACCATCTGATGTTCGGTCTACAAATGGCACAGCAGAATGCAAAACTGTAAAGAGGCCAGCAGAGGATAATGATAGGGAAACAGTCACAGGAATTCCAAATAAAGTAGGCGTTAGAATTGTTACAATCAGTGACCCCAACAATGCTGGCTGCAGTGCAACAATGGTTGCCGTGCCAGCAGGAGCAGATCCAAGCACTGTAGCTAAAGTAGCAATAGAAAGTGCTGTTCAGCAAAAGCAGCAGCAGCCTTCGTCATACATACAGAATGTGGTCCCACAGGTAAGTCATTCTACTCTTACATTGCTCTTTTAAAATTTCTGATCTGGAAATACTATTTTGGGGGAAAATGTATTATTTTTCTGTCTCACCTGAAAGTGTTAAGTGTCAGGTTATCAGTGTACTCAAGCTGTTGTGCTCTTTTGTTTTTCTGTTTTTTTTTAATGTTAAACAGTTTTCAGTTGTTAAACCTGTGTGCCACAAGGAGGACACTGGTGTGCCCAAGAATTTTTAAAACATGTAATACCTATTTAGTCAGGAGGAATGACCCCCTTTCCCTTAGATTATCAAATAAAAAAATGACAACCTCCGACACAATAGCCGTCTGGTATGAATGAATCAAATTTATAACTATTCTTTTGTCAAATGGGCCACAGAATTTTAATATGTAATTAGTATATGTGTGCCATGAGATGAAAGAGGTCGAAAATTGGTGACTTAGCATGTAGTTTAAAGACTCTGTTTTGTTATAAATCCAAATTAGTAATTCTGTAGACCCAAGGTGGAGAAGCACTTTGATCTTTTGGAAAATTTTTGAAATGTAATTGTCTCTTGGAGTTTGGGATGGGGTAGTGTTGCAGCTAAGAGTACTCAAAAGGGAATTTTGGTATTTGATTTTGACATGTGTGAGCTTTGTTATAGTACTTTTCATAGCACTTTTCATAGTACTTCTGTAAAAAGGATGAATGCCATAAGAATTACCAAGTGTGTTCTTGTTTATTTATGTATTGAATCAGTAGCCTTTGTTTTTAAAAAAAATACTATTTACTAGTATAATTTCAATTTGTTTCAGCTATTTGATATTTTTAATTTTGTGTTACTTATTCCTTTGCTCTACTGTCATGTTTCTGTTCTTCCCTTTTTAATATCTTCTATTCCATCTGCATGCCTTTGTAAAGAAATGTATTTTCTAGGTCAGTGCTATTATATTGAGGGTTCAATTAGCCTATAAAGACTTTAAGGACAATCCTATAAGCTGTTTCTACTGAAACTAGGGATTCACTTAACAGTTGTGTCTCACCTATTTCCTGGATCACTTCTCCTTCACTCTTTCTTTCTTACTTATTACTACATAGCCAGAACCTTCTGTGACTTGCCAACTCAACTAGCACTCTTCTGGCTTGGGTTTCTTCTTTGTGCTTATGGTGATGATAGCAGATCTGTGGTCATTGTTAGCATTAGTACTAAACCTAGGTGTGGGGAAAGGAAAGGAAGCAAACAAAAGATGAAAGAACAGCCTAGCTAGTTTGGCTCAGTGGATAGAGCATCGACTTGTGGACTGAAGAGTCCCAGGTTTGATTCTGGTCAAGGGCATATGCCTAGGTTTTGGGCTCGATCCCCAGTAGGGGGCGTGCAGGAGGAGCCAGTCAATGATTTTCTCACATCATTGATGTTTCTATATATCTCTTCCTCTCCCTTTCTCTCTCTGCAATCAATAAAAATATATTTTTTTAAAAATGATGAAAGAACAGATGACCCCTTGCTTCAGAGTAGTTCATCCGTATTATATATCTTTGTTCATGTGAATGGATAAAGCTGGACAGTGCTGCTCTGGGGGCATAACGAGATGGTAATCCATATGTTAGTATTGCTTAGATGTATTTCAGGGTACCTAAATATGTTAAGTATTCTTTAGAGGATGTTGTGAACATGGCAATAATTAATATTGAATTTGGATGGAAAATACTGTATCATCTTTACTCAAACATCTACAAATTGAGTTTTTTATTAAACACTAAAAAACGTTAGTATAATGTCTAGCATATAGTAAACATTCAATTAGTTGGGTTTTTATAATTTTCTTATATTTAATAATCTCCCAATTCATCTTGATTATGCACCTGCTGTTTATTCCTTGTGTATTCCTTTATAATCCTAAATAGTTATTATATAAAGTAAGCCAAATTAGAGAAAAACTGCATTACTGTGGAATTGTTTCAACCCTTATATTTTGTATCTTTACTCTTTCAATGTGGTTATATTCCATAATGATATCTAAGTAACAAAAACAATAATACAAGCTAAGACTACAATCTGTGCTAGGAACTTTGTATTAAAGCATTTTCTCATTTAATCTTCACAACTCTATTAGGTAAAAATTTTAAGTATATTTTAGAGATGAGGTCCCAGGACGTAAATAAGTCACCCAGGGTCACCAACATGTTGACTTCATTTTGGTCAAATATGAAGTGGTACAAGGAGTGAAACCTGGGTGTGTGTCTGAAACCAAAACTCATTTCTCCATTATTCTAAAAGGTTTCTTTTTAAATTCTAGAAAGCCCTTTTATATCTAACAAACTCATTAATTGAACTATTATGATATAGGATGTGAGTACCATTAAATGATAATTTTAGAACATCAATGCTAAAACTCTTAATACATTGGGAGCTCTAATTTGAGCCATAGAAGTCATCCATTTATTCCTAATCTGGGTATTAAAATTGTAGTGTATTTCTAAAATTGGCATTTGGTTGGCATGTAGAAATTGAAAAATTTGCTAGGAAAAAGAGATGTATACATGGTGTCTATGAGAATGAGAGTAAAAAACCAGCATTCTAATGTATAGTACTTAGCACAGTGCCTGCTACATAGTTATGGTGCAGGTGATATTTTGTCTTCCTGTATAGGATACTGTTCAAGATGACATCATAGGTTTCCTTTGAAGGGTAGACTGTTGTGCCTTCTTAAGAGCCTGCTAATAGCTCTGGCTGGATAACGCAGTTGGCTAGAGCAACATCCTGATAACACCATGAATGTGGGTTCGATCCCCAGTCAGGGCATATATGGGAAGCAACCAATAAATGAAACAGCAAATCGATGTTTCCCTCCCTCTCTCCCTCTCCCTTTCTTCTCTCTTTAAAATCAATCAATGAAAAATTTTTAAAAGAGTCTGCTAAGAGAAAACCATTTTCATTGTTGCCCAGATTCTTTAAATTTCTTTTTTTTTTTAATATATTTTATTGATTTTTTTACAGAGAGGAAGGGAGAGGAATAGAGAGTTAGAAACACTGATGAGAGAGAAACATCCATCAGTTGCCTCCTGCACACCTTCCACTGGGGATGTGCCCGAAACCAAGGTACATGCCCTTGACCAGAATTGAACCTGGGACCTTTCAGTCCACAGGCCGACGATCTATCCACTGAGCCAAACCGGTTGGGCAAAATTTCTTTATATACTCTTTAAAGTTGCATTTTAGACCTTGGTTTAATACCATTTTACATTTGAATTGGTTCCTTAAAAGAGTAGATGAAATAGAGGATTGTAAATGTGATTTTTAATTTTTTAATTTTATTTTTTTTAGCCAAACATTACATTATTTTCAAAAGATTAAGGGATCTAGAGATGTTAAGGAGGCATCTGGACCCCAAGAAGGGATTTCTAGACTTGCAGTGCTTGGGTGTAGAAAGACTACAGGGAAATGTCCCGCTGAGAATGACCAACAACTAATCCTTTTTAATACCATTGTTATTTCATTTTTTTGAGTTTATTCCTTCTCCTATTAATAAGCTGCATTAATTTAATTTCAGGAAAAATTTAGCAATAGAGAACGATCTATGAAAGTAAATTGTATGAGCATAGATTTTGTATTTCAGTAGTATTTTAAATGAGTAGTTTATATAAATACAAAATAAATTACATTTACTTCAAGGCAAATTTTTTTATTCGTAGTTACTTAATTTCAATCTGTTATTATTTGCTAGTTAAAGTGCATTATACAGGATACTGTTTTTCAAAATCCTACCCTCTTTACGAATTGATATATTTTGAAGTTTTAAAGAAAAAGGAAAAATGAATTGAAAAACGAAACAAATTTTAGTTTACAAATACTTACCTAAAGACTTGTCTTTCTCAGGAGCATGTAAAAGACATGTTGAACATGCCTGTATCTCTTAATTTCATGGTCTGATGATATGCCAAATTCTTGTATGTAAAAACAGTTTACTTAAGAATTTAAAGTATTTTTATATGTTGCTCGCAGTTCCCTGACCTTCACACATGAGTCTTTCCTAAAATGTGAATATTGGTTGGTATCTTCCTACTTCCTTTCTTTATGTACTAAAATTCTATGTATTCTCATCAAGAATGTAATTTATTGAAAATAGCAATATTCTTTATTTCTAAAATTGGTATTTGGTTGGCATATAGAAATTTGAGCTGAAAAAGCTACTCAACCCATCAGCAAGCAGATCTGTAGCCTTTAAGGGGCAGCATATATCACTTTAGCAAGAATTGGGAGAATAAGATTTGGGTGTGTTTTTTTTTTAGAGTACTAGTGTTCAAATTTGTAGACCAGTAGTACATAACTAAGGAAGGCATTACCACTAAACAATTTTTTTATTTACATCTTAGTGTGTTCTTACAAGAGAGGCTTGGAATGTATTAACTTGATTTATATTTAACAAAAGAAAAAAACTTCATAGGTTAAGAAAATGAGGGAATGTTAAAGCAAGAAGAGCCTGAGATGTTATCTTATACAAAATCCTCATTTTTAACTGTTGAAGTAAATTTCCCAACCACACAAAGAACATCTGTTTTCCCATGATTTCTATTATCTTAATTCTGTCTGAAGATCTGTACATTTAGACAAAGTTAGAATAAATGTATTTCTTCTTCTCTACAAGTGTTTAGAACTCTCTCTTCTTTCTTTGTCATTAGAATGCACTTCCATAGTTCCTTCAGTTAGATCATAGATCTCTCCCTTTAAAATCAACCTGGTTTATTCATCATCTTACTTACCTCAACCAATTTCATTTTATAAATGATTTCAAAATGTGTACTTAGAATTAAACAAAGTATATTTTTAATATTTAATAATTATTTTGAGAAAAATAGGTATGGCTATAGTTTTTTTTAACAGATTGAAATGTTTAAGTTTTAGAATAATCTAAATTTATTTTAAGGTTTAATTTTAAAGTTTAATATCCTATCTAATGAAGAGGAAATATACTAATTGACCCTCATGCCATCGCAAAGATGGTGGCACCCACCGCCAATAAGGAGGGAGTATGCTAATTGACTGCCCCGCCCTCAAAGATGGAGGTGCCTTCAACCAGTAGGGAGGGAATATGCTAATTGACTGTCACGCCCTCAAAGATGGCGGTGCCCACAACCACAAGATGGTGGCACCCAGTCCCCACCGTGACACCTGCCTCTAGAGTCCCTCAGTCCCCTCAGGCCCCCAGCTGCCCAGGGCTGGCCCAAAGTCCAGGCAAACCTTGGATGGTGGCTGCCCAACCCCCCAGGGCCAC
Organism: Murina feae; assembly: GCA_004026665.1. Taxonomy (NCBI): domain Eukaryota; kingdom Metazoa; phylum Chordata; class Mammalia; order Chiroptera; family Vespertilionidae; genus Murina; species Murina feae. The sequence continues at coordinate 20,312 of PVJC01014132.1, read as the reverse complement.
CCGAGGCTCAGGTAACCATGGCCAGCCAAGGCTTGCGCTGCTGGCAGTGGCAGCAGCAGAAGTGTGATGAGGACATCTCCTTCCCCTGATCACCCAGTCGCCTCCTGCCCCTGAGAGCTCCTGGACTGTAAGAAGGGCAGGCCGGACTGAGGGACGCCCCCACCCCCTCCAGTGCATGAATTTTCATGCACCAGGCCTCTAGTCTAATTTAATAATGGAGTGATATGCAAATTAACCATCACTCCAGGACACCTAAGTCACGCCTACCAGTCAAGCCATGCCCACCAGCCAATCAGAGCAACTGTATGCAAATTAAACCAGCCAAGATGGCGGCCAGCAGCCATAGAGTTAGAGCAAACAGGAGGCTTCTGTTTGGAGGAAACTGCCTGCCTCGGCAAGCTCAAAGCAACAAAGTTTCAATTATAGAAGCCACGGAGCTGAAGCAAAAGGAGGCTTCGTTGCCTGCCTCAGCAGGCTGTGGCCTCTGCTTAAGGTAACAACATTCCAATTATAGAAAATAAATAACCCCCTGAAACCTGCTTCCAGCCAGCCTCTCTGGGACCTTGGGTCAATGGGAGCTGTGGCCAGACTGCAAACAGCCATCAGCCCCTCACCCAGGCTGCCCAGACACCCCATTAGGGACACCCTTGAACCCTGAAGGGGCTTTGGGCAGCCTGAAAACGGCCCTCAGCACCTCACCCAGGCTGGCCAGGCACACCAACAGGTGGACATCCCCCTAGGGGTCCCAGACTGCAAGAGGGCACAGGCTGGGCTGAGGGGACCCCCCCCCTCCCCCAGCTCCAGGCCCCTAGTTAATTAATAAGAAAGTAAGGATTTAAGAGCCTGCGATTATTCCAAGTGTTATATCAGGAAATAGTGTAACCGAGAATTTTCAGCCATAATTTACTCTTGAAAAGGTGGTAAAGGAAAGCAAGATTATAATTTCTCATTTTAACAAAGAGCAATATGTTTGCCCAAAAAAACAACACACCTGCTACATTAACTAATATTTTATGTTAATTTTACATACACGAAAATCACAATTGTTTCAAATCTGTTGTGTAAATTGACTTTTCTGGTCACTCACTATGGGAGTTTTGCCTTTTCTGTCTTGATTAAAAGAAGAAACTAATAGTAAATATTAGCTCTTTCTCAGTAGAGTAGAACATTGACATAGAATATTCTTCAAGAGTAACCATTCCAAAAAACATCACTTTGAAATCAACTTTACATTTACATTTCAGTTAGGGATGCAGTTAATGATTTGGCAAGTCACTGCAAACAAGAGTGTGAAGAAAAAGTAAACTTTTATATCCTGAAAGAAATATATTTTGCATTCTTATGTAAATGACCTACTTCTTAAAACAGAATTTAAATTGTACTTTGAAAAATATGCAGTACAATACTTTGTCAGATACACGTTTCCAGCATTAATTTGTGTTGATAGACATTTGTAGTTGGTGATCTGTCACTGTCCCCAAAGCAAAATCAATCATCTTTCCTTCAAAATTTTGTTTCCCTTCTGGACTTCTCTATTAGAATAATAATAATAGTAACACTTGCCATTTATTGAGAATCTAAAGCTAGTCTCTTCCTGTATAATTTCTCTAGTCTTCCCGTAATCTCCGAAGGCAGATTTTGTTGCTTACACTTTATAGAGGAGGGAACTGAGGATCAGAGATAAGTAGGTTGCTCAGGGTCACAAAGCTACGTCGGTGAACAACATAAACTGATGAACAACAACAGATCCAGAGACAGAGAAACATCGATCAGATGCTCAAACCTCAGAGGGAAGGTGGGAGAGAGAGAGGGTAAAGGGGGAGAGGTTAACCAAAAGACTTGTGTGCATGCATATAAGCATAACCAGTGGACACAGACACCAGGGGGATGAGAGCATGAATGGGAGTGGGGTGGGGAGGCAATGGGGGGATAAGGACACATATGTAATACTTTAATCAATAAAGAATAATAAAAAAAGGCATATTGAAATTTCAGTCCTGATCTGTCAAACTGGAAAGTTCACATCTTATCCATGACACACCTGCATTGCCCTAACATGCATGTTTTTCATGCATTCTTAAGCGTGGGATCCTATTATGGAAACAATTTCATCATATCCCAAAAGTGGATTGTTTCTTCTTAGAGATTCGAACTCACAATATTGTATGAATTTACATTTCTGAGAACTTCTTCAGCATTTTATTTTCTTCCTAACTTCTATGCTATGTAGCCTTACATGTTTGTGTTTTGTTTGTTTTTTTAAAAAGTTATGACTTATTAATCTGAGACTTTCAGAAATTTTAAACTAAGCTTTACCCAACCATTTTCAATAATTCCTTATAAATGAACAAGTATATTTTCTCAAAGTTTAAAGAATGCGTTGAAAATATGCCACCATTCCTAGGAGAAATTCAGTATTTTTTCCTTTGTCATTTTATAAATAAAATCTGAGTTAAGGATTCAAACAAAATGTATTGCCTCAAATTGTTTTAAGCTACATTATAATTATTTATGTATGTATTTTTCAGAGAGAAAGGGATATAGAAGGGGCGAGGGGAAATACATTATATTTAAAAGGCTAATACTTACAATTAGAAATTTTTCAATTGTGTTATTCATCAAAATTTATAACTGAGCAACTTTAAAAACTAAAGTTAATAGTTAAAACATCTTACTGAAAAATAATATTGACAACATTTTACTTAAATGGTTACATTATTTATTCTGACATTTTTTTTGCTTTCTAATGTACACTTGTTTTATGTCACATTTATTACAAAATCTAAAAGGAAATATGCAAAGAAATAATAATTGTAGTTGATTTGTTCTTGTGAAGAGTATGTGTAAGTAAATCAAATGGGTGCATTTATAGTCATTTTAATCTATTTTTGTGTGTTGCTACCTAATTTATTAATATAAAAAATCTTAATTCTAAATAATGTATATTCTATAACAATAACAACAATGTGATCTTGCCTCTTTAGTCAAATGAAATAAAGGACTCTGACTTCCTAAATATTGCTGTAAAATTAGCTATCTTCTTAAGTAATTTTTTTAATTTAAAAAATGTTTTTAAAAGATAGTCATTAAAATTACAAATGTAAATTTCTTGTTAGAACTACACAACTATCAATATAATCAAACTTAGAAGCTTATACTATAAAATATGAATGTTTTCTAATGTCATCTTACAAATCATGCGGTTGTGCTTTTCCACAGAACACTCCTATGACGCCTTCACCAGCTGTACAAGTGCAGAGCCAGCCTAACAGTTCTCAGCCTTCTCCCTTCAGTGCATCTAGTCAACATGGGGATTCAGTGAGAAAACCTGGACACAACTTCATGTGTCTGTGGCAATCTTGTAAAAAGTAAATGGCAATTTTATTTAATATACATAAATGTTCTTTGTTTTAGAATGCTTTTACATTCCAGTTTCTGTCATCTATAGTTTATGAAAATTTTCTTTTTAGACCATTTTTAGCAAAAAGTATTTTGTTAATTTAAGAGTGATGCATAGATCCAGTGGCACCTAAGCTAAGAAATTTATATAAATATTAGAAAGAGCTTCAATGGTAGGTTGTTAGGGAATGCACTTCCATATTAGCTCTTTTTGTTTGTTTTGCTTTTTTTGTCCTAGCATCTGACATATGTTAATACCAGATGTGAGTCATGTTATTTCCAAGGTTCTAACAAAGTAATTTCCAGAAAGCCATTAGTATGTTTGTTTGCTTTGGTTTTTTAATTCATTTCATTTCATTATATTTTTATTTTTAAATTATAGTTGATGTACAATACTATATTAGTTTCAGGTTTACAACTCCATGATTAGACACATAATTTATGAAGTGATAACCCTAATAAATTTAGTACCCATCTGACACCATATATAGTTACTATAATATTATTGACTATAGTCCCTATATGTACTTTATATCCCTGTGACTATTCTATACCAGTTTGTACTTCTAAATCCCTTTATCTTTTCACCTATCCCCTAAGCTCTCTCCCCTTTGACAGCCCTCAAAATGGCCTCTATATCTATGAGTCTGTTTCTGTTCTACTTGTTTATTTTGTTTTTTAGATTCCACATGTAAGTGAAATCATTTGGAATTTGTCTTTCTTTCTTTGATTTATTTCACTCAGCACAATATCCTCTTGTTGTGTATCCATATTGTTGTGGATGGCAAGATTTCATTCTTTTTTATGGCTGAATCATATTCCATTATATAGGGTGAGGCAAAAGTAGGTTTATAGTTGAGAGTATGCAAAACAATTCTTATATTTTTATTAATTAATTAGAGGCCTGGTACACAAAAATTTGTACATTTGGGGGAGTTCCTCAGCCCAGCCTTTGCCCTCTCGCAGTCTGGGACCCCTCGGGGGATGTCCACCTCCTAGCTTAGGCCCACTCCCCGGGTGATCGGGCCTAAGCTGCAGTCAGACATCCCTCTGGCAGCCCAGGAGCCCTCGGGGGATGTTCACTTGCCAGCAGGGAGCAGGCCTAAGCTGCAGTTGGACATCCTTAGCACTGCTGAGGAGATGGGAGAGGTTCCCGCCACCACCACTGTGCTGGCAGCCATCAGCCTGGCTTGTGGCTGAGCGGAGCTCCCCCTGTGGGAGTGCACTGACCACCAAGGGGCGTTTCTCCCCTGGTGGTCAGTGTGTGTCATAGTGACCAGTCATTCCCAGTGGTTCTGCTGTTAGGGTCAATTTGCATATTATCCTTTTATTATATAGGATTATTATATAGCCTAGAGGCCTGGTGCACAGGTGAGAGCCAGCTGATTTGCCCTTGAAGGGTGTCCCGGATCAGGGTGGGAGTCCTAATGGGGTGCCTGGCCAACCTGGCTGAGTGGCTGATGGCTGTTTGCAGGCTGGCCAACCCCCCGAGTGGGGACCCTCAACTCCTGGGGGTGTGGCCAGCCTGGGTGAGTAGCTGATGGCTGTTTGCAGGCTGGCCACAGCCTCCCAGTAGGGATCCTCACCCCATGAGGGTGTGGCCATCCTGGGTGAGGGGCTGATAGCTGTTTGCAGGCTGGCCAATCCCCCCAGCGGGAACCTTCACCCCATGGGGATCTGACCAGCCTGGGTGAGAGGCTGAGGGCTGTTTTTAGGCTGCCCGCAGCCCCTTTAGGTTGGGGGGGTCCCACTAGGTGAGGGACTGATGGCTGTTTTTAGACTGGCCACGCCCCCCGGCAACCCAAGCAGTCCAGGGTGGGCTGGAAGCAGGTATCTGGGATTTATTTATCTTCTATAATTGAAACTTTCTAGTCTTGAGCAGACCCCAGTGCTGGCCAGGGCAGGCAGGAAGCTTGGCTTCCTCCATTGCTGGGGCCAATCCAAGCTTCCTGCTCACTCCAGCTCTGTGGATGCTGCCATCTTGGCTGGTGCGTGTAGCAGAATGGCGGAGTGATGGTTAATTTGCATCTTTCTCTTTTATTAGTGTAGATTATTTTCCATATGAACAACCATAAAGCTACTTTTGCCCCACACTGTATATATGCACCACTTCTTTATCTGTTTGTCTATTGATGGACGCTTAAGTTTATTCCATATTTTGGCTATTGTAAAAAATGTTACAATAAACATATAAATATATGTCTTTTTTATTTAGTATTTTGTGTTTCTTTGAATAAATACCCAGAAGTGGAATTGCTTAACTTTTTCTTTTATTTTTCTTTTATAGTCTTTGCTTAAAGTCTATTTTGTCTGGTGTAAGTTTTGCTACCCCAGCTGTTTTTTTATTGTTTGTTTCCATTTTCATGAAATAATTTTTTCCATCCCTTTGCTTTCAGCCTGTGTCTTTCCATCTGAAGTGAGTCTCTTGTAGACAGCATATGTAAGGGTTACATTTTCTTTTCCATTCAGTCACCCTGTCTCTTTTGAGCATTTAATCCATTTGATTTCCATTTAAAGTAATTGTTACCCTCGCTGGATAGCTCAGTTGGTTAGAGTGTCATCCTGATACATCAAGGTTGCAGGTTCAGTCTTTGGTCAGGGTTCATACAAGAAGCAGCCAGTGAGTGAGTAAATAAGTAGAAAAACAAATGGGTGTTTTTCTCCCTGTGTGTCTCTCTCTTTCCATTTCTCTCTCTCTCTCTCTCTCTCTCTCAAATCAATAAATAAAAGTTATTAATAGTTGATAGATATGCATTTATTGTCACTTTATTATTCATATTTTTAATCATTTTCTTAATGATACCCTTTAATATGTCTTACATACTAGTTTGGTGGTGATGGATCCCTTTAGCTTTAGATTCATATCTAGGAAGCACTTTATGTGTGCTTTGATCCTAAATGATAGTTTTGCTGGGTAATTCTGGTTGCTTTTCATCACTTTGAATATTTCTTGCCAATTATTTCTGCTCTGCAAAGTTTCTGTTGATAAATCAGCTGACAGTCTTATGGGAGCTCCCTTGTAGGTAACTAACTGCTATTCCTTGCTGCTTTTAAGATTCTCTCTTTGTTTTTAACCTTTGCCTTTTTAATTATGATGTGTCTTGGTATGGGTCTTTTGGGGCTCATCTTGTTTTGGACTCTGTGCTTATTGTACTTGTATCTCTATTCTATTCACCAGGTATGGGAAGTTTTCTTGTAATTTTTAAAAATAGTTTTTAGTTTTTTGCTCCTGTCTCTTCTTCTGCCATCCCATGATGTGAATGTTGATACACTTGAAGTTGTCCCAGAGGCTCCTTATATTATTCTCATTTGTGGGTAATCTTTTTTTTTTTTTGCTATTCTGATTCAGTGTTTTTTGCTTCCTCGTATTCCAAATCATTTATTTGATTCTCTGATTCATCTACTCTACTATTGATTCTCTGTAATTTCATTTCAGTTATTGTGTTCTTCGCTTCTGAAAGGTACTTTTTTTATGTTTTCTATCTCCATTTTTGTTTCTTATCTCTTTGTTGAAGTTCTCACTAAGTTCATCTACTCTTCCCCTACTTTCATTGAGCATCCTTATAACCAGTATTTTGAACTCTTGACTCTGATAGATTCCTTGTTTCTATCTTGTTTAGTTTTTTATCTGGAATTTTGTTCTGTCCTTTCACTTGAGACATATTTCTTTGTCTCCTCATTTTGATTACCTCCCTGAGTTTGTGTCTATGTGTAGGTAGAGCTGCTATGGCCCCTAGTCTTGGTACAGTGACCTTATGTAGTAGGTGTCCAGTAGGTTGCTGTGGCCTAGCCTCCCCAGTCTCCTAAACTGAGTGCTCCAAGTGTGCCCTCCATGTGAGCTGTGTGCAACCTCCTGTTGTAGTTGTGCCTTGATTGTTGTTAGCACATCAGTGGGAATGATTTACCCCAGGCTGACCCCACAGAGCAGAACTCACTTTAGCAGGTCTCAGGTACCCAGTAAGTCTATCGAGTTTGTTGATCATGAAGGTAGTGGGTGAAGTTCAGCATGGTCTGAAGCTGTCTTTTGGGTACATTGGATCAGTGCCTCCTAGGAGGTGGAGGCCAATGTCAGCCATTGCTTGTGCCCTGCCCAGGGCTACTGGGCATGAGCTTCAAAATGATCTGCAGCTGGCTACTACTTGTGCTGGGCTTGGAAGTGTCCAGAAGACGCCAAGCTGTGAACCAAGGGTGCTAGTGCCAGGCCTGGGGTTACTTAGCAAAAGGTACAGTTAGGCAGAGGGCAGATGCTGTTTGTTTGAGAGATTTTAGGAAAGTCTTTTAGGAAATTGGCAGCACAAGCCAAGACAGGCCTTTGTATGGAAAAGTCTGAAGAGCTTGGATGGGCCCGAAAATTGGGTTGGGTGGGGTCTTAGGCAATCATCAGGGTGGGGCTGTTAAATTAATCAGGTTGATGGAGACTCAGATATAATGCCTGCCTTCGGGTTCTTTGGGGGAAGGGCTCAGAAAAGGAACAATGACCTCTGCCAGCACCTCTGTCTGGGAGAATGCTGCCCCTCCAACTCTTGCCATGATGCCAGACAGTTAATTTCCTCCCCATCTGTCCCTAGTGGCAGTTGAGCTGCTTTCCTAGGGCTGGAGCTCTGAGGGAGTGAGTCCAAGTACATCTGATTGCACCCTTTAAAAAGAGTGCCTTATGTCCAGCCAGGGTGGCGTGATGGTTGAATGTCGACCTATGCACCAGGAGGTTGAGGTTTGATTCCCATTCAGAGCATGTGCCTGGGTTGCAGCCTTGATCTCCATGCAGGATATTTAAGAGGCAGCTTTCAATGGTTCTCTCCCATCAGTGTTTCTATCTCTCCCTCTCCCTCTCTGACATCAATATAAACATTAAAAAAGAAAAAAGAGAGAAAAGAATGCCTAGGATTCCAGCAGCACTTTGTCTCACTCAGCCACAATCTCTGTTGGATTTCACAGCCAGAAGTTATGGAGATTTCTCTTTCCAGGACTGGAACCCTGGGCTTGGCAGGGCCAGGTGTGGGTCTGGGACCCCTGGGTCCCCAGGAAGGACCTCTGCTGCTGAGATAACTTTTTAACCACAGGTGGGTTGGGGACCAGCCCATTTTGCATATCTTTCCCTCCCAGCAGTCTCAGTGTGGCTACTCTCTATATTTTTAAATGAGTATTTCTGTTCAAGTAGATTTCACGTGGTTTTGAAATGGTAGGTCTGTAGTGTAGTTGTAATTTTGATGTGCTTGTGGGAGGTTACAAGTACTGTATTTACCTACATTACCATCTTGACTGGAAGCCAGGTGCTAGATTTCAAAGAGAGAATCTGATTTTTTTGTTGAGCTATGAAAAGAGATAGGGTTTTTTTTAAGTGACTATAAGTTAGTGGACACTGAAGAATTTCTATATATTGAAACTTAAAGTTCATCTGTTAGGAAAAATGGCTTGTCTTAAATTTGAGTTTGGGATGGACAACACATGAAACTTCTTTTTAAAGCCATAGATCTCACAGTTTAATAACTAAGATGAATAATGAGTAGAACTGAACTTCTTAAACAAGGCTTTCTTCGACTTGAAGGAAAACTTGAAAATAATACTGATTAAAACAAAATCTTAGTTCCTTTAACATACTCAGCCAAGAACCTTTGCCATGTCATACTTTAGAGTTCTAAAACTAATGTACTTATCTTAATGAAATAATACTCTCATCTTTTAGATATCAAAGATGCTCTTTCACTTTTTCCTAACTGATAGCAGAAATCAGATCCTTTTGAAAATTATAGTTGCTCTTCATAATATTTATCTTTAGACTTGGTATTTCACTGTGAACTTCATATACAGATTTGTTGTAGGATTGTGGTTTTCAATATAGCCCACGGATTTTTAACAGTATGAAAAATTTCTTTGGACAGTGTTTCTCATCTTAAAATCTCAAACCAGTAGTGGGGTCATAATCATTTTGTTCAGTCTCTACTGGTGAGTTTTTGCCTTCCCTTTGCAATTAAAAAATGAATAAAATATATTAGAGTCTATTCATGTTAGTAAATGTAAGAATTGTTTCTAGTTATATATGTATATTACGTAAGTGTGTGTGTGTGTGTGTGTGCTAGATCATAGTGTATAATCTGTTTGTCAAAAAGGTCCTTTAGTCCTAGCAGGTGTGATTCAGTTGGTTGGAGCATTGTCCCATCCACCAAAAGGTTTTAGGTTTGATTCCCAGTCAGGGCACATACCTAGGTTGCAGATTTGATCCCTAGTCAGGATGTGTGAAAAAGGCAACTGACCAATGTTTCTTTCTCTCCCTTTCTTTCTTTAAAAAAAAATAAAATAAAATTTAAAGGTTGCTTAAAAATTAGTGCTTTAGGCTGTTTCTCATTATTTTTTTTTTCCATTCATTTAATTCAAAAATATATTTTTTTTGTGTGTGTAGCTTCTGGAGTAGGTACTATTTGTTGACTAAAATTTTAATAATAGCTGCTTTACTTGAAGTGTCTAGAGTATTTTAAGAAATCACCTTGGCCAAGTAGCTCAGCTGGTTAGTGTTGCCCCAATATGTCAAGGTTTTGGTTTCAGTCACCAGTCAGGGCACATAATAAGAATCAGCCAGTGTCCTGACTGGTTTGGCTCAGTGGATAGAGCGTCGGCCTGCAGACTGAAGGGTCCCACCCAGGTTCGATTCCGGTCAAGGGCATTTACCTTGGAAGCAGCTGATCGATGTTTCTCTCTCATCGATGTTTCTAACTCTATCCCTTCCTCTCTGTAAAAAAATCAATAAAAATATATTTTAAAAAAAAGAATCAACCAGTGAATGCATAAATATGTGGAATAACATATATCCTCTCACTCTTTCTCCCTCTCAGTACTTTTCCAAAAATAGTTTTTTTTTACTGGAATTGTAAATGCACAGCACAGTTTTCCATCTTGCTAGTAGGATCAATATTTCAAAATTTGATGATGTAACTTTTCTTTGCAAGCCTTTTCTGAATAACACAGAAGACTCAACAAGCCTCTTAAAACCATTTTTAAAGCCAGTTTTAGATACTCATTGGTATTAACTTCAGTTTGGTTTTGCAAATATTTATGGAGGGTGCATGTGCTAGGAGCTAGAAATATGGAGACCATTCTCAGTCCTTAAGGGAGCAGATCCAGAAAACTCCAGACAAATAAAGTACAGTACAAGTAAGAATAGTGGACAGTTAATATAATGCTGAGATGGTTGGAAAAGTTTCACTCAGACATTACTTTTGAATTGGGTCTTGAAAAGTGAGTAGGTTTTTGTTATGCAAAAATAATTCTAATCTGAATAGTAAGTGTAGGGAATTATTTAAGGAACTAGTACACCCAGGGACCTGTGAAAAGCTTAGGATGCCAAGAGCATAAGCACATGAAGAGAGTGAGAAATGTCTGTTATTCCTATTAAGTTTCAGTTCCACATGGAAAAATACATCATAGCTATATTGGCCACTACATGGCTATGTTCTAATTACTTTAATATCACATCAAAAACATGGAACAACATTCCTTGTTTCCATATAATTTCTAACTAAAATTATTTCCTTTGCTGATACTTCATTGTGAAATGCTTACTATTTAAAGTTGAAATAATCAAAATGCTTTATTGCTTTTATAGAATTAAAGTGGTTTTGAGTATACATTTAACCTGTTTTTATGATCGTATCTGTAATATACGATATCTTTACATAGACGTTTTGTATTTGTAATTCTTTTTTTTCTGTATATTATATAGATTGTTTTCATTGGAGCCACCCACACTTATACCATGGTATCAGTGCATACTAGGATTTTGTTTTTCATCTGCAGGCATGTATCTTGAAAAAATGGAAATGATCCGTACCCTTACCCCCCACTCTTTAAACATAATCTACACCTCTGCAAAAAAAGAATGTTAATCCCTTCAATACAGGGTGGGCCAAAATACTCTTACACTTGTGAGCATGCAAAATTCTTAATGACTGTTTCTTATACTCACAACTGTAAATCTACCTTTGGCCCACTCTGTGTTGAGTTCTTCAGGTATCCGGTCAGTATTTACATTTCTCCATTTGTTTTTATTTAGAGTTTGAATTGATATATAAGATTGCCTCTGGTTGCGAAGTCCTTTAAATCTCTTTTAATCTGTAGATTATCCCCTCCTCTCTTAATTGTTTTCCTTGCAATTTTTCATTGATAAAAGCAGTTCATTTGTCCTGTAGAGCATCACAATCTGGATTTTGCTGGTATCGTTTGGCATGTTACTCTGATTCTGTATTTTCTCAATTGGTAGTTAGGTCTAGATGTTTGATCAGATTTTGGTTTGATTTTTATAAACAACCATTTTATTTTTAATTATTCTTTATTGTTGAAAGTATTACATATGTCCCCTTTTTTCCCCATTGACCCCCTCCAACCCGCCCCAGTCCTCCCCGTCCCCGTCCCAGGCCTTCAGCACTCTATTGTCTGTGTCCATGGGTTATGCATTCAAGTTCTGTGGTTGATTACCTCCCACCTTCCCCCATTTCCCTCTGAGATACAGCATTGTTCCATGCTTCCATCATTTTAGAAATGACATGGGTACTTCCATCAGGAGATACGTATATCTTGTCTCTATTTTTGTGAGGTAAACAGCCATTAGAATCATTGCATAGAGCCATTATTTCATTAAGCGTTTTAAAATGTATAAGTTCTTTTATCAATACTTTGATTTCTCTGAGTAATAGTTTCTAGAGAAAAGGTTAGATAGATTTTTTATAATTTCTCTTATTTACCAATTTTCAAAATAATGAGTTAGTTACTAACACTATATAAAGGTGACCATGAGGTTTGGTTGGTGGGTGGTTTTTTATTTCAGTATCATTATAAACAAAATTATTAATTTAAACATTTTGAGGTGTTTTAATCCATTGCAGTTATTATGTACTACTTGATGTTCCATCCAGTTGTTGTATCTTTGGCCACTGAAGGCCTATTTAAGCTGGATTCCAAGTCCTTTGGTTGTGATCTTAATATAATTTTTTTGATAGCTTCCTCGCTTTCTGTTAGACAATGTTTCAAGCTTCTCTTGTACATTTCCTGCCCCATACCTGGAATAAAGTATTTCTGCAAGGACATCTTTTAATAAGAAATGGTATTTAAGCTCCTTCTCATCACTTTTAAGTTGGTTATTGCTTCAAGGACTTTTCAGTTGACAGACTAGAAAAATAAATAAATGATTTTTATTTCATGTTTAGAAAGACTTTCTCAACTCTAAGATCATAAAATACATATTTTATTGCCTTCTAATACTTTAATATTTTAACTTTTTGCTTCATCTATAATTTAGTTTCATGTTTCTAGCTTTATTGTTTTCCAAATGGCTAACATATTAACTAGTTCATCTTTCCTTTAGGCATTAGAATTTTCACCTTTGATAATATACTAAATTCCTGTATGCTTTTATTTCTGAACTAGTGGCCTGGTGCACGAAACTTGTGCATGGAGCCGGGGGGAAGGAGGGGGGTCCCAACCTGCACGCTTTCCAAGGGGTCGGGGATATCTGACTGTAGTATCCCCTCTCGCAGTCCCCTCTCGCAATCTGGGACCACTGGCTTTCCAAGGGGTCGGGGATATCTGACTGTAGTATCCCCTCTCGCAGTCCCCTCTCGCAATCTGGGACCACTGGCTCCTAACCACTCACCTGCCTGCCTGCCTGATCACCCCTAACTGCCTCTGCCTACCTGATTGCTCCCAACTGCACTCCCCTGCCGGCCTGATCTCGCCCCCAGCTGCCCTCCCCTGCTGGCCTGATCTCACCCCCAACAGCCCTCCTCTGCTGGCCTGATCTCATGCCTAACTCCTCTTTCCTGCCAGCCTGATCACCCCTAACTGCCTCTGTCTGCCTGATTGCCCGTAACTGCTTCTGCTTTGGCCCCCACCACCATGGCTTTGTCCGGAAGGAAGTCAGACGTCTAAAAGGTGGCTGGTCAACCTGGTCTAAGTAGCATATTATCCTTTTATTAGTATAGATAGATTATATAGGATAGGATTGCTTAAATGGGGGGTGGGTAAGCCTTTTTCAGCAGGAGGAGATGCTCTTGGCAGACAAAAATACATAATCCCTATACTAGACTGATAGCCAGTCATATGCACCATACTGCCAAACCGGTCATTAAAAAATTGAAGTGCTTTCTTACACCTTACACAAAACAGCTATTGCCCTTAAAACCCCTCCTCAACCGCCACCTTATGTCGGTCTTCACAGTTTATTCAGCTTAGATTCTGATTGGTCAGTTTCTATGCCAGTCAGCGTCAAAAGCTCCACCTCCTAGGCAGCCATTGACTCCTCACAGTTCACCCAAATTTGGTTCTAATTGGTCAGTTTCTATGCCAATCAGCATCAAAAGCTCCATCTCCTAGGCAGCCATTGGCTCCTCTCAGTTCACCCAGATTTGGTTCTGATCGGCCAATTTCTATGCCAGTCAGCATCTCCAGGTCTATCTTTGGGCATGACCAGCAGCTACCCCAGGGTACTGGTAATCAGGGTGAACTGCTGATCTCCTGGAGAGAGAGACAGGCTTGGCTGCTGGCCAGGCAGCTGCTGATCAGCCCTGCCTCTTTCTCTAAGAGGTCAGCAGTTCAGTAAACTCGCCAGTCCCCGCCCACCCAAGCCTGTTGTGTGTGCACAGCCTGGTGTTCACTCGAGTAGTTGTATTGGATGTTATGGACCCTGGCTCTTTTTTATATATATACTAGGGACCTGGTGCACAAAAATTTGTGCACTCGGGGGTTGGGGGTCTTTCAGCCTGGCCTGTGCCCTCTTGCAGTCTGGGACACCTTGGGGGGGATGTCCACCTGCTGGCATACCTGGCCAGCCTGGGTGAGGGGCTGAGGGCCATTTTCAGGCTGCCCACAGCCCCTTCAGGGTTCGTGCACTGGGGGATGGGAAGGCTAGTGAGTGCAGGCCAGGACATTTCCCACTGGAGGGCCCATGATCGCACATGCCTGGTGGGCCCCACTGCTGAAGGGACACACCTGGCACAGAGCTGGGTGGCGAGCCAGGGACGGATGCTGGTGCAGGATCCCTTGGTGGGGCCCTGCTGCTGAGCAAACACACCCGGGGTGGAGCCAGGCAGTGGACTGGCTTCGGATTCTCCGCACTGTGCAGCAGACGCTCCCGAACACCCAGTGGAGGCCCCTGGGGGGCGGATGAAGGTAGCAGACCATGGACGGGTGCTCCCGCATGCCCCCTAGAAGGCCCCCGGGGCAGAGCCAGGCAGCTGACCCAGACAGGCGTTCCTGGATGCCCAGAGGAGGCCTGCAGGGGGCGGAGCCAGGCAGTGGACCCAGGACGGGCGCTCCTGGATGCCCTGAGGAGGCCTCAGGCCAGACCCCCCCCCCCCCCCCACTGAGCTGACAACACCTGGCACAGCTATGCCAGCCTCGGAGGCTCCCAGTGCAGAGCCGCCCTGCCAGCCTCCATCTTGGCTGGGTTAATTTGCATACAGCTGCTCAGATTGGCTGGTGGGCATTGCCGTGAGCAGAGGCTCAGCCAGCCTAGGCAGGCAGTTGCAACAGAAGCCTCTGGTTTGCTCTAGCTCCATAGCTGCTGGCCTCCATCTTGGCTGGGTTAATTTGCATACAGCTGCTCTGATTGGCTGGTGGGCGTGGCTTAGGTGTCTCGGGTAACGGTCGATTTGCATATTACTCTTTTAATATATTAGATAGATTATTTGTTATTCCACTGGTTTGTATCCTTATGATACCTTCACTATAAATTTTAATGTTAGATATGGCAAGTTCCTGTTCTTAATTTTTTTTTTTCAGAGCATTTCTCATTATCTTTTCAAGTAATTAATCTTGTACCAGGCACTGTACTACTTTTTGGTTTGCTTTTGTTTGTAAATCCTGACCTAAGAAGATATGTATATATATATTTAGAGAGAGAGAGAGAGTAGAAAGGGGAGGGAGGAGGAGGAGGAGAGAGAGAGAAACATTGAAATGAGAGAGAGAGATGTTGATTGGTTGTCTCCTGCACCCACCCAGCTAAGGCCAGGAGAAACCTGCAACAGAGGTACATTTGCAACGCTTGACCGGGAATTGAACCCCAGACGCTTTGGTCTGTGGGCTGGTGCTTTAACCACTGAGAAAAAACAGCCAGGGCCTACGTTCTGAAATTAGAATGATGCATAATTCAGAGTTGGTACCTGCATAGATATTATTTCAAATAAACCTCAGAATGTTTCTAGAGATTCTCCAAAAAAACCATGTTGGGATTTTCATTTTAATTGCTTTTAATGAATAGGTATTTTTTGTTTGTGCTTAATAGTAAACATTTCCCAATATTAATTTTTCCCTTGCAAGTAAAAGGTATCAACCCATGGTATTATAGTCTTATTTACCTGAGTAGAGCCTTAATATTTTCTTCACATATGTGTGTGTATGCATGTGTGTATTTGTGTGTGTGTGTATGTTTGTATGTCCCACATTCAAAGGCTGTTAAATTGCATTGTTTACCAATATCTTCAGGAAAACAATCACTGCTACTCTCATGGTAAACAACCAGCTTCCCTATTTATAATGCTCTGGCCCTTTATATAACTTCAGTGAAAAATTATAGCTAATTTGCCTACAAATGTCAGGTGGTCATAATCTGGCCACTCGGTGTATATTATGGAACTTTATTAAGGTTATTGCCAGTTGTGTTTCTTACTTTTTGTTGCTGTCATAAATGGTCTTAACTTCTATTATATTTTTCAACTGATGGTTGTTTTCTGTATTAATACTGCTTATCCTCTCATCCAATTGTAATATCTAATGTTTTACCAGACAGTAACACACTTGTAGTGATAGTATTTATTCTTACCTTTTTAAAAAAACTTAGTGGACTATTTTTTATTTTTTTAATACATTTTATTGATTTTTTTTATAGAGAGGAAGGGAGAGGGATAGAGGGCTAGAAACATCGATGAGAGAGAAACATCCATCAGCAGCCTCCTGCACACCCCCTATTGGGGATGTGCCCACAACCAAGGTGTATGCCCTTGACTGAAATCGAACGTCGGACCCTTCAGTCCACAGGCCAATGCTCTATCCACTGAGCCAAACCGGTCACGGCAGTGGACTATTTTTTAAAGCAGTTTTAAGTTTATAGAAAAAAGTACCCACATACTGCCTCTTTCCTGCATAGTTTCCTTTAATACTGATCTTAAATTATTGTGATACATATGTTATGATTGATGAGTAATATTTACTAGTATATGTTATTATTAACTAAAGTCCATAGTTTCCAATAGGTTTCAGTCATTGTGTTACATAGTTCTACTAGAGGACCAGTGCATGGGTGGGATCTGGCCAGCCTGCCCTGATAGGGGCCAGGCTGGCTGGGGGGAAGGGCTGTGGGAGGTAGCCTGCCATAGTGTGCATCATAGCAACCTGTTGTTCTGGTTGCTTTGCTTTTTTATATATACTAGAAGCCCTGTGCTCAAAATTCATGCACGGCGGCCCAGCCTGCATCCTCTCCTAATCTGGGACCCCTTGGACATCCCTCTCTCAATCCAGGACTGCTGGCTCCTAACTGCTCACCTGCCTGCCTGCCTGATCACCCCTAATTGCTCACCTGCCTGCCTCCCTGATTGCCCCTAATCTCATCTGCCTGCCTGACTACCGGATAGCCCCTAACCACTCTGCCTGCCTGCTTGATTGCTCCTAACCACTCACCTGCCTGCCTGATTGCCCCTAAATGTTTGCCTGCCCACTGATTGCCTCTAACCACTCTGCCTGCCTGCATGATCACCCCTAACTGCCTGCCTGATTGCCCCTAACCACCTCTGGGTGCATGGCCAGCCAGCCTGTGTGAGTGGCTGATGGCTGTTCGCAGGCTGGCTACAGCCCCTTCAAGGTGGGTGTCCCCCCACTGGAGTGTCTGGCCTGCCTGGGTGAGGAGCTGAGGGCCATTTTCAGGCTGCCCATAGCCCCTTCAGGGAGGGGGTCCTTGCTGGGGTGCCTGGCCAGCCTGACTGAGTGGCTGATGGCTGTTTGCAGACTGGCCACATCCCCTTCTGGGAGGGGGTCCCTGCTGGGGTACCTTGCCAGCCTGGGTGAGTGGCTGATGGCTGTTTGCAGCGAGGCTGGCTGGAATTTATTTAACTTCTAAAGTTCAAAATTTGATGCTTTAACCAGAGCCCAGGTCGGGTTGCCTCTGACAACCCAGGCTCCCAGCACTTCTTTGAGCCCAAGGCTGGAAGCTGATCTCTGGGGTTTATTTATTTTCTATAATAGAAACTTTGTTGTGGAAACTTTGTTGCCACAGCCAGCCTAGGCAGACAGGAATCTTAGCTTCCTGCATCGCTGGGACAAGCCTCCAGCTTGTTCCAGCTCCATGGCTGCCGGCCTCCATCTTGGCTGAGTTCATTTGCATATAGTCACTTTGATTGACTGGTGGGAATGGCTTGGGTGGTGGCGTGGCTTAGGTTTAATGGAGTGAGGGTCAATTTGCATATTACTCTTTTAGTAACACTTTCTAATCGGGCATTTTCCCGCCAAATCGCATTGTAACACTGGGCTTTTTTGACATTTTCTCGCCAAAATTAGACTTTCCATAAAATATTCATATCTTTTGATCTATTTGATATTTTTCTATGAAACAGTGTTTTAGTTTTAAAAAAGGTCTATATTTATTTACTTTGTAAAATAATGTGTTGGCGCCCTTGTTTACAAGTTTCCCGCGCCCCACCACTTAGCGGAACAAAACGAGTTAACTTGTCTCCCGCGCTTTGGTATAAAAAGCGTTATGACAAGTTTACTCGTTTCCCGCAAAAAATATGTTAAATTAGACTAGAGTCCTGGTGCATGAAATTTGTGCATGGAGTGGGAGTGGCGGTGGGGGTTGGGGTGGGGGTCCGTCACCCCAACCTGCACCCTTTCCAGTCTGGGACCCCTTGAGGTATGTCTGACTGTCCACATGGGATCGGGCCTAAATGGACAGTCGGACATCCCTTTCACAATCCAGGACTGCTGGCTCCCAACCTCTCGCCTGCTGATTGCCCCTAACTACTCCCCTGCCAGCCTGATCAATGCCTAACTGTTCCTGTGCCAGCCTGATTGCTAAGTGCCCTCCCCCTGGCAGGAAGGTCCCCCCAACTGTACTCCTCTGCAGGCCTGGGTCCCCCACAACTCCCCTCCCCTGAAGGCCTGGGTCCCTCCCAACTGCCCTCCCCTGTAGACCTGGGTCCCTCCCAACTGCCCTCCCCTGCAGCCCTGGGTCCCTCCCAATATTCTTCCCTTGCTGGCCATCTTGTGGCGACCATCTTTGACCACATGGGGGAAGCCATCTTGTGATGGTCAATTTGCATACTACTCTTTTATTAGATAGGTTTATTGTAATATTTTCCATATAAATAACTATAAACCTACTTTTGCCCCACTATGTATATACTGAAAGTTTTCCATGTCTTTTCTGGCTTGATAGCTCATTTCTTTTTCTTGCTGAATATTTCTTTGCATGGATATACCAGTTTATCCATTTACTTGTTGACATTTTGGCTGCTTCTGGGTTTTGGCAATAATAAATAAAGATGTTATCAAAAGTTAGTGTGCAGGTTTTTGTAGGGACACAATTTTTCAATTCATTTGGGTAAATACCTAATATAACAATTGTTTGATCTTATGGTAAGACTTGTTTAGCATGTAAGAAACTGTCAAGCTATTTTCCAAAGTGGCTGTATTACTGCATTTCTACCAGCAGTGAAGGCGAGTCCCTGGTTCTCCACATCCTCATCAGCACTTGGTATTGTCAGTTTTTTAGGTTTTAGCCATTCTAATAGATGTGCACTGTATTTGTTTTAATTTGGGTTTTCCTATTGATGAAAGATTTTGAGCATCTTTTCACATGCTTATTCACCATCTATAAATTACCTTTGATGGGATGATATAAGACATTATTTTGCTAAGTTTTTAGTAACCCATGGATATTAGATTTTGTCAAATGCTTTTTCTGTCTCCAATAATATGATTTTCCTTTTAGCCTGTTGATGTGATGGATTACATCAATCAGTTTTTGAATGGTGAAATAATCCTTATATTACAAGGAAGGAAGGAAGGGAGGGAGGGAGGAATTTTTCGCTTGGCTTACGGTATTTATTCACTGCTCTCACAGCTTCAATGGCTCAGCAAAGGGATAGTAGAGCAAGGTTGTGGCATACAGTGACACAATGCATTCCTCATTTTTCATTGTTACATAGCAGTTTTTATCCATTATTTGCTTCAGTTTGCTAATATTTTTTTGTGTGGATTTTTACACCTATGTTCATGAGTTATAATGGTCTGTAGTTTTCCTGACTTTGCCTTTGGTATTAGAGTAATGCTGGCCTCATATAGTGAGTTAGGAAATGTTCATTCCATGATTAGGAAGTATAGAGAACCAGAGGCCCAGTGCATGAAATTCGTGCAAGGGGCTTTGGCTGCTGCTGTTTTGTCTGGAAGGTTGTCTGGAAGGATGTCCAGAAAGTCGTTTGGCTGTCTGGTCTAATTAGTATATTATGCTTTTATTATTATAGACATAGATAGATTAATATCATTTCCTCCTTAAATGTTTGGTAGAAGTCACCAGTAAAATCATCTTGTTCTGGTGGTTTCTTTTATAGAAGATTATTAATCAATGATACATTAACTTTAATAGCCATAGGCTTATTCAGATTATCTATTTCTTTTTTCTTATTTTGTCCATTTTGAGTTAAATTTTTTTATTGTGTAAAATATTACAAAGAGTAGTACATATGTTTCCCTTTTTTTTTTAACCCCCCTTAGCCTTCCCCCAGCCTCCCCTACCCTCCAGTGTTATGGGTCCATTGGTTATGCTTATATGCATGCATAAAAGTCCTTTGGTTGATCTCTTCCCCCGCCCCTCCCGCCCCAACCCTTCCTGGCCTTCCTGCTGTAGTTTGACAGTTTGTTTGATGCTGCTCTGCTTCTGT
>PVJC01014131.1:0-36853 GCA_004026665.1 Murina feae | reverse complement strand
CTTCCCCACCTTCCCTCCGAGATTCCATTCTGTTCCAATCTTCTGTGTCTCTAGATCCACTTTGTTCATCAGTTTATTTTGTTACTTAGATTCCACATATGAGCAAGATCATGTGATACTTGTCTTTCTATGACTGACTTATTTCACTTAGCATGATACTCTCCAGGTCCCTCCATGCTTTCTCAAAGGGTAAGAGATCTTTCTTTTTTACTGCTGCTTAGTATTCCATGATATAAATGTACCAAGTTCTTTATCCACTCATCTACTGATGGACACTTGGGCTGTTTTCAGACCTTAACTATTGTAAATTGTGCTCCTATGAGCATAGAAGTGCATACATTCTTTCTGATTGGTGTTTTGGTTTTTTTAGGGTATATTCCTAGAAGTGGGATCATTGGGTCAAATGGCAGATCCATAGCTAATTTTTTGAGGAAACTCCATATTGTTATCCATAATGGCTGCACCAGTCTGCACTCCCACCAGCAGTGCACTAGAGTTCCCTTTTCTCCACATCCTCACCAGCACTTGTCATTTGTTGATGGTAGCCATTCTGACAGGTGTGAGGCAATACCTCATTCGGACAAAGATTTTCTTTAAAACTGGAGCCCAGGGCTGGGAAGAATGTAGAGAAACAGGCAATCGCCTGTCCTCCTGTCCTGAACACAGGGTTACCAATTAATGCAACTTTTCTGGAAGGCAGTTTGCTTATTCACATCTTTGACCCAGCAGCCCCACCTGTAGGAGTTTATCCTAAATAAATAATAATGAATGCAGTCTAACGGCAAAGATTTAATAATAAGAATATTACCACAGCATTCTTGGTAGAATCGAATAATTGGATATAATTTAGAAGTCTGAAAATGAGCTATTGGTTACAGAAACTATGCTATCTAACAGACTGCCATGGGACAATTAAAATGAGGTTGCAAAATAACAAACATGTCACAGTAAAAGATATATGGATGTATGGTAATTGACTTCCTCATTCCCAAGCTCCATGGGCCCTTCTTTTACCTCTAGAACTTGTTTGCTAAGCCCATGTCTTCTAGGGATTACTTTTTCTGCCTCTGTAATTTACCCAACAAATGTTCTCTCACAGAAAAAAAGTATATATATGTAGATAGAGTAATCGATCCGTAGACAGGCATCATATACATATAGTACACATCCACTGTTAAAAGAAGTTCTAACAGTGACTTATCTGTAGATTACCTTTGTAGTGGAATTACAGATGAGTTTTTTTTTCTTTTTGCCTGTTTGTATGATTGAGTGAACATATACTTCTTTTTATTCATAGAAAAGGTATAATTTTCTTTTTCTTTTAAAATATATTTTTATTGACTTCAGAGAGAAAGGGAGAGGGAGAGAGAAAAAGAAACATCAATGATGAGAGAGAATCATTGATTGGCTGCCTCCTTCACACTCCCTGCTGGGGATTAAGCCCACAACCCAGGCACGTGTCCTTGACCGGAATCGAACCTGAGGTCCTTCAGTCCGCAGGCTGATGCTCTATCCACTGAGCAAAATAAGCTAGGGCAAGGGTATTATTTTCAAAAACAAAATCTCACTTGCAGTGTGTTTACGCCTAACAGACTGCACGTGAGAGCACTCACACTTTCACACACATGCACATATGTGGACACACAGAACATCCGGTCTCCAGATCTCAGGGAGGTGTGGTCAGGAGGAGGGCCACCCTTGCCCCGCCCACAGCATCTCACCCTCCAGGAGACCAGAGTTCTGCAGGGACGCATGCTGGAGGGCAGCTGTCCAGGATGTTGAATTTGTGGCCAAAGTCAACTTCCACACTTGAGAGGGTCACTCTCCTTTCCCATCCTGAATCCTGGCCCCCAGGCTCAGGAGTTGGGAATGGAGACGGGCTGCTGGGAGAGGGTGGCAGAGTCCAAAGGCACTGGTTTATGGCAGCTCATAAATACTCCAGGTGGAGCCTGAAGAGGGTGGGGGGACAAGAAGAGCACTCGTGCGCCCTCGGAGCGAGTGTCATGCCAAGTATAAGAGACCTCTAGGGTGTCAGGGTCCCATCTGTCCTGGAGGGACCCTGAGAGTGAACCCCTGGCCCCGCATCCCTGGCTCTGGGGCTCCCTTGTCCCATAAGCCATTCCCCCAGGTGAGGAGGGAAGACTGCAGAGTCTGCTTCCCTGGTCGGTGCCATCCACCTGCAGTGAGGGCCTGGGCCCTGGGCAGAAATGCGGGAGCCCAGGGTGAGGGACTTAGGGTCTGGTTGTCGAGCTGTCCTGAGGCTCCTGGCTCCCAGGGACCTGCTGGGCACCTGTCTCCCCACCCCCTCACCCATTCTCTCTCTCTCAAGGGCCCTATCTTTCCTTATATGGTGAGGGCAGTTCCTAGAGGAGGGGGGTGGGGACAAAGGTCGCTCTCTCTCCGGCAGCCAGCTCCGCCACAACTCCCTGAGACCTCCCAGGTGGCAGCTGCCTTCTCCAGCCAGGTAAGCAACCCTGCGGGGACACACGGGACCATTGGTGGTGGGAGAGAGCAGGGTCCCTCGCTTCTCTCTGTCAACGTGAGGCCTCCTGAGGGGGAGGCTGGGTGCCCTGGAGTCTGGGAAGAGCTGTGAGCCTGTGGCTTTCTTGGCTTCCAAGCAAAGACTTGTGCAGGCTCCACCCTGGACCCTGCCTGCCGCTAGCCCATGCCTCACTCCAGGTGTCAACCATCCCCATTGCCCGGACCTGAGGAGAATCCAGAGGTGCAGGACTTTGGGACTTAAAATTCAGACAGTCCTGAGCTAGCCGGAACTCATTGACCTCACTCCTCTGCTCTCTCACCCCTTTACCAGTTTCTTTTTCATCTGAAGTGGTTTCTTTCTCTGTGTCACCATCCCCCTGACACTCCTGGGATCTCAGGACTCTTGTCTCTTGGGTCCTAGGGTGTGATCAACAGCCATCAGGGATTGAATAGGCAAAGCACAGACAGGGGACCGGGTGCTTGGCCCTGGTCCACAACCTTCCCATCTCCCTTCCACCAGGACCTGTCATCCCTCTGGCCTCACAAGCCACTATGGCCCCAGTCAGCTGAAATGAGAGCAAAGGCAAGAGATGAGCCAGACTAGGGTCTTGGGACCATCCCCTTGCCAGGAAGCCTGCTCAGAAATACTCAGGTCCGTGGGGGCAGAATCTGTAGTCTGGGGGCTGGGGCACGTCCATCCCTCTGTTGTTATGGGCCCGGGAAAACAAGAAGGGAGACAGCCACATCTCTGTCCAGCTCAGACTGCATGACTGAGGGCTAAGAGCTGTGACAGCGTCCCAGGATCTCCGGGGCGCGAACTCTGAGGACAACAAGGCAGCATAGAAGAAAGAAAAGATGGAACCTGACTGGACAGGAACCCTAACTCCCTCCAAGGCCCCAAGAATGTCAGTCCCCTTCCATTCCACAGTTCAGTCTTTCAGCTATTTGCTGAGCACCTACTATGTGCTAGGAGCTGGGGGCTGCACAGGCAAACATGTCTAGGTCCTTGGCCTGTAGGACTTCAGGCTTACCAACAGGTTGTTTCATCATCATGTGGTTGGGGCACAAGACCAGCCATCGGTGTAGATGCTTTGGGGCCCCAGACAAGGAGCCCTAAACTAGCCTGAGGATTCTGAGACAGCCTTGTGGGAGAAATGAGACCTAAATTGAGTCCAGAAGAACATTTAAGTATTAGCCAAGTGAAGAAAGGTGGGGACTGCTATCAGTAAAGGGGACGGCAGAAACAAGGACAGGGAGGGTAGGGTGAGAAGCAGCATGGAGGACTCTTAGAGCCACCCTCCCTATAACAACTTGCTCACCCCTGACTACGAGGAGGCTCCCCCTTATCTGTCCAGGCTGCTGGAGGTCCCCAATCCTGATTTCTTTCTCAGGAGCTTTTTCAAGTCCTGCTTACCTGAATCTCCTCTCCGATGGGCAGGAAGTACCTCCTCGTGTCCACCCTCTATTCCTCTGGCTGTTCACCCTAAAATCAGAGCATGTCCCTGGTGGGACTTCAGAGATCATCTTATGGACCCCACTACCAACCAAGATGTAGAACAGGGCCCATGTTCATACAGCCAGTGTCAGAGAATCTGCCTCGGAGAAAAAGGGATGTCGACAAAGGTGGTGAATGAAATAAAACATTCTCTTCCTTTGCACCCAAATTGGTTGTACTGAGCCAGGAGTCCTGGGAGCCTAGGGTCCCTGTGGGTTGAACTCATGGAGGGGAGCAGGGCTAGCGGGACATCAGGCAGGACCCAGGCACAAGCTCTGTGCTGGCTATTGGCAGGTGGCCCTGACCTACTGGAAGAAAGCTGGGCCGGAAGACCTTGCCCCAAACTCCAGAGTGCCAGGGTGAGGGGTCACCACTAGGACTCAGAAGAGGGAGTTTCTGAGCAGTAAAAGGCCAGGTCATTATCCCAAGAGGTGACTCAGAGTCAAGGTGCAGAGATAAGATAGAGTCCAGACTGTCATTTCAAGGCTGGATCTGTGGGGCACCCTGATTCATTCATTATGGCTCAGTTCAAGGAGTGCTCATGGAGGGTAACTCTGTGCCATATCAGAATCACTGGGGAGTCCTGAAAGCACCCATGCCTTGCCTCTCAAAAAGCAGAAAATAAAGCACCCATGCCTGGACCCTACCCCACCTAATTAAATCAGGATCCCTGGGAAGTGGCTTGCCCACTGGAGAGTCAGTATATCTTAAAGCTCCCCAAGTGATCCTGATGAGCAGCTGAAGTGGAGAACACAGTTACAAGTCAAAACCAAAAGTGTCATAGACGATAGATACCATGAAAGAGCTTGGGGAGAGGAGGTTTCTCCCAGCTGAGCAGGTGGAGGGTGGTTCACAGTGGAGAGTTCACTCCGTCATTCATTCATTCATTCATTCATTCATTCATTCATTCATTCATTCATTCATCCATTCATTCATCCATTCATCCATTCATTCATCCATCCGCTCAGCCACCTACCCACCCATCTATCTATCTATCCATCTACCCACCCACCCACCCACCCAGCTAAGTGCTGCACTGTGCTACATGGGGAGGGAGGATTCAGTACTGAAGAAATAAACCTGACCCCATGCTTGTGGAGTCTACATCTTGTGGGCCAGGAGAACAGTGATTGCGGGGTGTTTGGGGGTAGCTGGGAAGGAACAGGAAACTGCCGCATACACTTTTTTATTGTGGTAAAACACACAACATAAGATTTGCCATCTTAACCACCTCAAAGCACACAGTTTGGTGGCATTCAGCACATTCACAACATTGCACAGCCATCACCCTCTATCTAACTCCAGAAATTTTCAACATCCCAGTTGGAAACTCCATACCCGATAGCAGTGATTCCCAATTTTCCTCTCCCCACATCCCCTGAAAACCGTACTATCTCTATGGATTTGCCTAGTCTGAGTATTTCATATAAATGGAGTTATATCATACAAACCTTTGTGTGGCTTCTTTCTCTAAACATAATGTATTCAAGGCTCATCTATATTATAACATGTACTGTACTTTTTGTGCTAAATAATGCTCCATTGTGGGAATATGTGCCCTTTTTTTTATCCATTCACCTGCTGATGCACATTTGGGATGTTTCTACTTTGGGGCTATTGTGAATAAATCTTCTATGAACTTCATGTACAAGCATTTGTTTGAACACCTGTTCTGTCAATTCTTTTGGCTGCATACACTTTTCAGCCCTTATTATTCTTTGCTTTCTTTAAAAAAAAAAAAAAAACTCCACACAGACAGAACTCTATGATTTTTTAAAATCAATCTTTGATGAAAATTTTCAAAAAGAAAAATTGTTTGGAGCTAGAAGGGCCTTGAGTGATAGGCTGAGGAGTGGGAGCTTTATTCAGAAAGTGATAGAGTCAGGTGTTTGAGGAAGAGAGTGACAAGATTAGAAATGGGTCTCAGGAATAAAAGAAAAAAAGAAATGGGTCTGAGCCCTCAGCCAATCAGGGCCCAGAGTAGGGAGCCAAACCTCATCTACTCTTCCTGCCCCCCCAGGTCCCTGGCCTCTGGGAGCTCTCAGAGCTGGGCCAGAAGAGCAGCACCTGAACTCTAAGCGCTCCCAGCACCTCAGTCCTTCCTCTCACACTTCTTCTCCCTTAGGCTCCTCGCCATGACTAAACTGAGCGCACAAGTCAAAGGCTCCCTCAACATCACCACCCCTGGGGTGCAAATATGGAGGATCGAGGTGAGGTCTGCCTGGGTGTGGGGTGGGGAAGAGGACTGAGGGAAGCAAAGGCCAGGGATTATGCTTACTGTCCTCCAATCCTTCCCTACTGGGTGGAGCCCCTGGTGCCAGTCTCCAAGTGCTCCCTCCCCTGTCCTTGGCATCGGCCTCTTCCCTTGCTCCTTTACCTCCTCCCTGCTCATATCCCTTCTCCTCATCGGCTTTGTCAGGCCCTCCTCCTCCCAGCTCTCTGCCTCTCCCAACTTCTGTGTTTAAGGGCAGAGGAAGCTGGGGTCCTGAGTGCTCCAGGGCAGCCCCTTTGACCTCCCTTCTCTCCCCAGGCGATGCAGATGGTGCCTGTCCCTCCCAGCACCTTTGGTAGCTTCTTTGATGGTGACTGCTATGTAGTCCTCGCTGTGAGTAGGGGCAGGTCGGGGAGGGGGCTGAACAGAGAGCAAAGCCTTCTGTGGGGTCAGGGAGGAAACTTGAGGCAGGGGCAGTGGGAAGAGCTGTCCTGGCTTCATCCCCAGACTGTTCTCACCAGGTGTGCCCAGATGCCCAGCTTAGTGGCAGCTCCATAGGCTCGGAGCTGTAAGGGGCTCTTCCTGCCCTTGCGCCACTGAGCTCCCAGCTGAGGGACCTTCTGTGGATTCATAGTCTCGGGGACCTTCTGAGCTAGTGGAATGTCACCCTAATTGAATCCACATTTCCAAAATTCACAGCCATCTTCATATCACCTTTTTGGTTTTGGCCACATCCTGGTACTACCTGTACTATTAATGCATTTGTATTGTTTCTCAAAACTTTTTTAAAAAAACATATTTTATATATATATATTCAGAGAGAGGGAGAGGGATAGAAAGATAGACACATTGATAAGAGAAGAACATCATTGATCAGCTGCCTCCTGCACACCTCCTACTGGGGATCAAGCCCAAAACCTGGGCATGTGCCCTGACCAGGAATCAAACCAGCAACCTCTTGGTTCCTGGGTCAATGCTCAACTGCTGAGCCACACCAACCAGGATATAACACACTTTAAAAATTAAAGACATTTGTTTAAGAATATAGCTCTATGTCATCACTGAAGTGGAAAGCAGTGTCCCATGCCCCAAACAGAAAGTAGCTATAAAATATTTACAGAGTAATTTCATATATTGTATTTTCCGGCGTATAAGACGACCCCCAACTTTTGAGATTTTCCTGGGTTAAAAAGTCTGGATGGAGACCATATGCGGCACAAAAAGGAGCCGACTGGAGACACTTGCGGTCGCCGGTCCAGCTCCATTGAAAGAATGGAGTGCTGCCATTTTTTGAGCTTCCCTCACCGAATGGGGCGACCGCAGATTTTCCAGTCTGGCTCGGAAGTTTCAGCACCCGCCCTATAAGACGACAACCGGCGTATAAGACGACACCCGACTTTTGAGAAGATTTTCCTGAGTTAAAAATCATCTTATACGCCAGAAAACACAGTATACATTTGCTTGTACATCACCTAATCACCCAGGGACCTCTGCTGGTCCATGCACATCACTTTGGGAAATGCTGCTATAGTCCAGCCCAGTTATTTCCAGAGGGGAAGCTGCTTGCCCCTTGTCTCAGAGAAAGAGCTGGCGTCATAGCTCAGGGCTTATCTGTGGCCCAGGCTGCATGCGCATGGGAGACCATTCAAAGCAGGGAGGCGGGAAAGCACTGTGGGAGCCCAAGGTCTCAGGCGCATTGGACATCCCCTTTCCCTAGATCCACAAGTCGGGCAGCAACCTGTCCTATGACATCCACTACTGGATTGGCCAGGCCTCGTCCCAAGATGAGCAAGGGGCGGCTGCCATCTACACCACGCAGATGGACGACTTCCTGAAGGGCCGGGCTGTCCAGCACCGAGAGGTCCAGGGCAATGAGAGCGAGACTTTCCGTGGCTACTTCAAGCAGGGCCTTGTGTATGGAGGGGCACACTGCAGGCTGGGAGTGGGACCCGGGCAGGGGAGGCACACCCGAGGCTGGGGGGACAGAGCTGGAGCTGGGAAGGGAGCCTGAGGCTGTGAGGGAGCCCATGAGGGTGGTTTGTTTTTTCCACTCCCGCCCCCCCCCCCTCTGCTGCTGCCTTGTCCTTGGTCTTCATCCTTCTAAGTGTTGTCTTTGGCTGCCCAAATGCCATTCTGAAATTCTGTAGCTCTGTGAACCACGAATGTTTGTAAATCAATCTTCAGGGTATCACATCAAGTGTCTCCTCTAACCAACTGGCAAATGACTGCTCCTTTCTCTAAAACAGGCCTTTTGCACTAGAAGTTCACATTCCAGACTCTGGACTTTTCCCATAGAAACACATGGTCAGGAACCAAGTTGCTACTGGTCTGTAGTTATAGACCAGGAGCTCTCCAGTTAGCCATAGTCCCCACCCCTCCCTTTTGTATTGCTGCTCCCCTTCTTCCCACACTTATAGTAGCATTCACCCATTTGGGCATTTGAGCTGACACTTCTTTTTTAAAGATATATATTTTTTATTGATTTTAGGGAGAGGGAGATAAACATCAATGATAGAGAATCATTGATCAGCTGCCGCCAGCATGCCCTCTATTTCGAGCCCACAACCTGTGTCCTTGACTGGAATTGAACCTGGGACCCTTCAGTCCACAGGTTGCTGCTCTATCTACTGAGCCAAACCAGCTAGGGCTGAGCTGGCACCTCTTCTGTCTTAGTCTGCTTAGGCTGCCATAGCAAAATACAGAAAATACAAAAATAGACTGGATGGCTTAAACAACATAAATTAATTTCCTCACAGTTCTGGAGGTTGGCAAGTTCAAGATGAAGGTGCCAGCTGATTTAGTTGCTAGTGAGGACTCTCCTGCTGGCTTACCAACGGCCACCTTCTCACTGTGTCTTCACCTGGTGAAGAGAACGAAACCCTCTGATGTCTCTTCTAAGGGCACTAACCCCATGATGTCATCTAAACCTCCTCTAAATCTATTACCTCCCAAAGTCCCATCCCCAGGACCATCCCACTGGGGGATAGGGCTTCAGCATATGAGCTTGGGAGGGGACACAGTTCAGTCCATGGAATCGACCCTCTTTTCCTTCTCTTCAACCCCTTCCCTCAGAGTCCTGTACTGTCCTTCCACATTGCCTTTGAAGGACTCCCAGCAGGGGAGAGACTAAGGTGGAATGAAGTGGTCTAGGGAGCAAACCTTCAGGAGGCACTCTCTGCCAGGATCATGCAAATGCAGGCAATGCACGGACCTTACCCGTGCATGAACCTGAGAGCGAATGTCTCCTTAAAGTTTGCACCTGAGGTGCCTCATGCACTCATCCTAGCCCCAGCCTGACCCTGCTGTAGCCAAGCACCCTGTCACACTTCCCAGCCCACTCTCTGGGGTCAGCTCACCTCTCTTCTCAGGATCCGGAAAGGGGGAGTGGCTTCCGGCATGAAGCATGTGGAGACCAACTCAAGCGACGTCCAGCGGCTGCTGCATGTGAAGGGCAAGAGGAACGTGGTGGCTGGAGAGGTGGGCATCAACCAGAGCCCTAGGGCATGGCCTCCGTCCCCCTCCCAGTTGGGGTGAAGGGCAGAGGCCGAAGAAGGGTGAGGGGCTGGAAGGCGATGGGGAAGAGATGATGCATGACAGAAGAAGTCTGAGTGGGTCTGCGCCTCCCCCGTGGCTCTCCAGGTGGAGATGTCCTGGAAGAGTTTCAACCGCGGGGATGTTTTCCTCCTGGACCTTGGGAAGCTTATCATCCAGTGGAACGGGCCGGAGAGTAACCGCATGGAGAGACTCAGGGTAAACCTACCCATGCATCACCCCTTCCCCAAGCCCCACCCTGACCCCACCTGCCCTGCACACCAGCACCGGCCTCCCCCAGACTCTGCTGCCCAGCCGCCTCCATTTCCCCAGGCCTTCTATCCCCGGGCAGTGTTTGAAGGTGGATCTGAGTCTCCATGTGTTTGGGGACAGGTATGCATGTTGGAGTTGGCATGTGTGCAACTGTGGCGAATCCCCTGAGATTTAATGGGTACCTGCTCTGTGGCACATCCTGTGCCAAGTGTTTGGGATCCACTGATGAATGAAGGGGCAGAACCCTGCCCTGGCTCTGGCCTCCAGCTGAGCACCCAATGGAGGATGGACATGAATGGAATAATGGAGAAGTAAGGGGTGGGGTGTACAGCTGGGAATTCTGGGAAAACTCATGAGAGTTGATGAGGGTGGGGAGGAGAAGGCCCTCAGGCAGGAGAAAAATGGCTGGAGCAGGGGGAGAGGATGAGGGTCGCGGGCTGCCTGAGCAGTGAGAGCATAGCATAAGATGGGGTTCAGGGAGCTTGGAGAGGAGGAGAGCTTGTCTCATAGGGGTGTGTTCTGTGGTCAAAAGGCTGTGTAAGAGGGTTGGGATTTGTTCTCGGTGCCAGGAAGGCTGTTGAAGGCCACCTGACTTCTGAGTGACAAAGGGGATGAAGGGGCTAAGGGGCCCAGGGAGCCCTCTGTCCATCAGGTGAGGAGTAGGGCTGGCTCCCTGGCCTGGGAAGGTGGAATCCACTAGATTTGTGTGTTGCATGAGGGCAAAGAGAGAGGGGTGAGGCAGAACTCACACTCTGCTTGAGCTATCATAGGGCTGGACAAAGCCCCATTTTCTGAGATGGGAAAGATCAAGAAGCAACAGATTTGGGAAGAAAATCTAGAGTTCAGTTTGGACATCTTAAAATGGGTCATTTATGGAAGTTGGGTAAATAAGGTGAGAGCAGAGAGCTGCGCTGGAGACAGAAATGTGAGATGGGGTGAGATCACCTTGGAGGCCAATGCCTGGGACTCAATGCCCGTAACTGAACAGTAGGTGTTGGGCTGAGGAGGGTGAGCCAGGGTATATGCAAGGCTGTGTGTGTGTGTGTGTGTGTGTGTGTGAACATGTAGACTATTCACCCTAGTGTGTGTGTGTCTATGTGTGAGGACAGGAGAAACTTGTGCTATTTGCGTGTGTGGGTTTGTGCATATGTGTGTGCGCACATGTGAAGCTGTGTGTGTATATGACTGTGTGTGTGTGCACGTGTGTTTGAGCATGCTATGGGGCAAAGAGACTGAGTACTGTGATCTTCAGAGCTCAGCTTTTGTCCAAAATTGTGAAGTAAAATCATAAATTTCAAACAATGTGCGAAGTGGAGGCGAACAATGTCCACCTGAAACCCTTCTCCTGGTGGGTTCTTACCTGGTTCCCCTCCAAGGAGAAAAGCAGGGGGTGGGTGCCTCACCCCTTGGGGCTGTGGTTTCGGCCCTGTCCCTGCTAGCCTCCGTGGGTTACCGGGATTCTCTGCAGGGCATGACCTTGGCCAAAGAGATCCGGGACCAGGAGAGAGGCGGGCGGACCTACGTGGCCGTGGTGGACGGGGAGAACGAGAAGGCGTCCCCGCAGCTGATGGAGATCATGAACCACGTGCTGGGCAAGCGCAGGGAGCTGAAGGCAGCCGTGCCTGACACAGTGGTGGAGCCCGCCCTCAAGGCCGCCCTCAAGTTGTACCAGTGAGTGCCCCGCTGGTCTCCTCCCCGATTGTGGGGGACTTCCTGGGGGCAGAGTGCTGGCTGAGGGAGTGAGCCCTCCTGGTTTATGCTGTACCTTTGTCCCTCAGCGTGTCCGACGCAGAGGGAAAGCTGGTGGTCAAAGAAGTCGCCACGCGGCCACTCACACAAGACCTGCTCAATCATGAGGTGAGAGGGCTGGACACTGCTCCCCACCCCCCGAACCCCCTGCTCTGGCTCCCAAGCTTCCTCAAGCCAAGCAGTGTGGGGGGTGGGGTAGGTTGGGGGGCAGGGGTTTGGAGGTAGGGGGCCCAGGCGGGTGTGGGAGGGAGACTTTCTGTGCCAGCAGTTCCCCAGCCCAGCACTGTGCACCATCAGGCCCTCATTCTGGGTCTCTGTCTCCACCTTCAGGACTGTTACATCCTGGACCAGGGGGGCCTGAAGATCTACGTGTGGAAGGGGAAGAAGGCCAATGCCCAGGAGCGGAAGGGAGCCATGAGCCAGGCCCTGGTGGGCATGGGGTCGGGAAGAGGACTGCAAGGAGAGGAGAGAGAAACAGAGTCAGCAGGGAGAGGGGAGAGGCTCAAACTGGGGCGTAGTGTCCAGGGGAAGCTTCAGGTCTGACCCTACTGAGGTCTGAGGGTCTGCTCTAGAGGCTCTGCACACCAGGGAGCCAAGCACCAGGCAACATGGGGGCCTCCTGAGGATGTGGGCTCCTACCTTAAGAAAAGGGAGGAAGAAAAATGGAGGCTGCCATCCCCATAGAGAGGATGGGGTCAGCATGGGGCAGAGCCAAGTCAGAGTTTGGGGTCATTGTTGGGCTGGAGTCAGTAACCCTAAATGGCTTGGGGTCAGCGTACGGTTGAGGATTGGGTTCAAGTTGACAATGGGGCTGACGGCTGGGGTTAAAATTGAGGAGGGGTCAAATTTGGTGTCAGAGTTGGCTTTGGGGTGGAGGTTGGAGGTAGATTTGGGATGGTATCAAGTTTAGATTCTGGTTTGGACCTGAAGTTGGGACCAGAGCAGGGTCAGCAATGAGACTAGGGTTGGGTTCTGGTTTGGGTTTGGGACCAGGGATAAGAACCAGGCTTTGGCTTGGATGAGGGGTTGGGGGTCAGGGGTGGGACACAGCCCCAGCCACCCCATCTCTCCCCAGAACTTCATCAAAGCCAAGAAGTACCCACCGAGCACGCAGGTGGAGGTGCAGAATGATGGGGCCGAGTCCGCCGTGTTCCAGCAGCTCTTCCAGAAGTGGACAGTGCCCAGCCGGACTTCAGGCCTGGGCAAAACCCACA
This sequence comes from Murina feae, assembly GCA_004026665.1. NCBI lineage: Eukaryota > Metazoa > Chordata > Mammalia > Chiroptera > Vespertilionidae > Murina > Murina feae. Next base: position 23,898 of record PVJC01014131.1, on the reverse strand, counting down.
CCGTGGGCTCCGTGGGTAAGGGCCGGGCAAGGCAGGGCAGGCTGGGAGCCGGGAGTGGCGCCAGGAGAGCACTCAGCTCTGCCTCCTGCCCTCCTTCCTGGCTCCCCTCCTCCCTGTTCACTTTTACCCTGGTCTGTGCTCCCCAGCTGGGGTGGGGACATGAGGGCATACGGATAAACTCAAAAGTTATCACAAACGGGAGCTGAGAATGACCTGCCTCTCATTTGGAATGGGCTTGGGTCTCCCTGGAAACCAAGTAGCTCAGTCTCTCACCGGATAATATTGGCTGAGGGCAGGCTCAGTGCCAGGCACCTGGGGGAGGATAAAAGGGTTTTCCCTCTCCTGGCTCCCCTGAGGTGTCCTGGTGAAGCATGAGCCTTAGGGACAAGGAGATATGATTCTGTATTATAACTCTGCCATGTGTAACCTTGGATAAGCTACTGAATCTCTCTGGTCTCAGTTTCATCATCTCTAAAACGGGTCTAAGGGTTAAAGCTACCCCTCAGGGCTGTTGTGAGGGCCGGGGGACCTCATCTATGGTTCCCTTCACTCCAGCCAAGGTGGAGCAGGTGAAGTTCGATGCCACGTCCATGCATGTCCAGCCTCAGGTGGCTGCCCAGCAGAGGATGGTAGATGACGGGAGTGGGGAGGTGCAGGTACGGCGAGGGGAGGGAGGCCTTGCCTTGGTGAGAGGGGTTGGTGGAGCCTGTCCTCGACCTCACACTCGCCTGGTACTGGCCCCAGGTGTGGCGCATTGAGAACCTAGAGCTGGTGCCCGTGGAGTCCAGGTGGCTGGGCCATTTCTATGGGGGCGACTGCTACCTGCTGCTCTACACCTACCTCATTGGAGAGAAGCCGCACTACCTGCTCTACATCTGGCAGGTCAGGCCCTGCCCACTCTTCCAGAACAGCTCAGCTCCTACCCCACAATACCCTTGCCAAGTGGCCATCCCCTTTGTGTTGAATATTCCTGCCGACAGGGAGCTCACCCCTTGTCCACCTTGGCACTGCTTTGGTTGTGCGATCCCCTGACACTGAGAACCCCCATTCACAACAACGCTTTTCTCATTTTGTGGTGTTTTTTTCCCCCCCTTTTGAGTCTCCCTTCTCATTTCCATGACCTCTTGCATTTTCCCTTCACCTGCTTTGTGGGTTTCTGTGTCCAGATGTGAGAGCAGGGAGATGCTGGGGGTGAGTGATGTGGTAGCCATGGTGTTTCCCAGAGAAAGGTACAGCGAGGAGGAGAGGAAGTCTGGGGTTAAGGCTGGAGTTTCAGGTGGGTCAGGCTGGGCTGGGGCTGGGAAAGAGTTGGGTTTGGGGCTGGGATCAGAACTGAAATCAGGGTCGGGTTGGGTTGGCTGTGACAAGATGAGGTTAGATGGGGAAGACAGTTGGGTTTGGGACCAGAATTGGTGATAGAGTTGTTGCTGAGGTCAGGGGTGGGGTCAGATTCAGGACTTGACCGCATCCCACCCCTTCCCTTCTGATCACCCCAGGGCAGCCAGGCCAGCCAGGATGAAATCACAGCCTCGGCCTATCAAGCCGTCATCCTGGATCAGCAGTACAACAATGAACCGGTCCAGATCCGAGTCCCGATGGGCAAGGAGCCACCTCATCTCATGTCCATCTTCAAGGGACAGATGGTGGTCTACCAGGTATGGCTGCTGGACTGAGGGAGGGTGGGTGTCCAGGGGATGGGGGCGGGGATCTGTGATGGGGGCGGGACTGTGGGTGAAGCCTATTCTCCACAGGAGAGGACTGTTGAGGTTCCATCAACTGGTAGAACTGGTAATAGCAACACCATTCAGTGCTTTAAAAATCCATGTGATGAGCACGTAGCATGTGCAAGCACTGTTTCTCTCTACACCCCAACTTTTCAGATCCTTTATATGAAAAAGGAAGTCATTTTGGCAAGATTTACCTAAACCATGGACTTGTTCAAATGCATGGGTGCCTTCCAACATAATGAAACCGACAGCTTTGCATTCATTTAAGCAACCATCTGTTTACTGAGAACCTACTAAGTATATAGCCCTCTGCAAAGCGCCAAGTGGGGAGAATGCTTGCTTATACTATTTACCATCTTGTTGGGAGAGCAGTGAGCTAACAGCCTATGGCATCATGTGGTTAAATGCCAGGAATATATGTTGAATTCAAAGGGGAGTGTGAATACAGTGATCTGGGAATAGGCATGGAGTTCCTGGTGGAAAGGGGGTTTGAAAAGAGTCTTGACACTGGGGTCAGCTGAAGAGCTCAGCAGAGTTGTGATGAGGGCATACAGTGCAGGGGGCACAGCAAGGAAGGCGGCCTGGAGGAAGGGATCAGTGGGGAACAGTGAGGAGCCTGGCTGAGGTAAACTGGAAGGTTTGGAGAGAGCAGAGTGGAGGTAGTTTGCAGCCTCATCATGGGGGCATTCAAAGGCCCCTCTGAAGGGCTGGGTTCTAGTCTATAAGCAGTGGGGAGCCATTGCAGGTTTTTGAGCAGGGATGTGCCATGACCAAAAGGATTAATTGATGTATCAGCAGACCCGGAGGGGCAGGCAGGCCCTACCCCAACATCTCTTCCTCCCTGGTCTTCTGTGTCCCTCTAATGCCCCCTCATCTTTACTAAGTTACTTCTGCTTTCTCCTCACACTCTACAGGGAGGCACCTCCCGGGCTAAGAACCCAGAGCCAGAGCCCGCCACACGGCTGTTTCAGGTCCGAGGAACCAGTGCCAATAACACTAAGGCTTTTGAGGTCCCAGCCCAGGCCACCTCCCTCAACTCCAATGATGTCTTCATCCTCAAGAACCAGTCCTGCTGCTACCTGTGGTGTGGGAAGGTGTGTGCAGGCCCCCAGCCTCAGAGCAGACTTGGCACAGGGTGGGAGCCTCTGGCTGAACAGGCCCAGCCCCTAGCCCTGTTCCCTCCTCCGCAGCTCTGAGTTTGGCCTGCTCAGAGTCTCTGCCTCGGTCTGAGTCAGTCTCTCATTGTGTGTCCTGGCCACCCCTGTCTCTCCCAGTATTGGTCAGTCTTTGTCTCTCACTATCCCTGTGCCTGTCACTCCTCTCCATCTATCTCTGTAATGAGGACTCTCAGCCTCTTATTGTCCTTCTCCTGCCTTGTAAGGCGAGTGAAGCTTCTATTGCCTCCCCTGTCATTCTTTGTAGTGTCGAGGACAGAGGCTGGGAGAACTGTCCCTGCATAGGCCATGTGCTCAGGGTCTTGATCCAAGAGAGCCCTCGCAGTTTCGGAGCTCAGTGAATGTGGTGCAAGGGTGGGGGTCAGCATGGCACCAGAGGTGGTCTCCCCAGTCCATCCAGCTCCCCTTTCCCCAGGGCTGCAGTGGAGACGAGCGGGAGATGGCCAAGATGGTCGCTGACACCATCTCCCGGACAGAGAAGCAAGTGGTGGCGGAAGGGCAGGAGCCAGCCAACTTCTGGGTAGCCCTGGGTGGGAAGGCACCCTATGCCAACACCAAGAGGTAAATAACTATGGGATCCCTCTGCCTCCAGCAGGCATGGATTGAGGACCCTGTGTGTCAGGCCCCCAGGGCCACAAGATGAGTTAGGAGCAGTCAGTGCTCTCAGAACCTCTTAGGCACAGGGGCTATAGCTGTGCTCGCACCATGGTCTGCCTGGGGCCTGGTGGGGTGTTTCCCTGGTAAAGAGAGGTCACAGCTTGAGGAGGCAGTTCAAAGGGCAATAGGTTTGCCTTTGAGAAGAAGATGTCAGAGCCCACCCAGTTCCTGCCCTTGGGGTTGACACGGGAGGGACCCGGATGCTGAGGAGTACCAGCTATAAACCCTCTTTCAAATGGTTTTTCTTAAGAAGATCCATGACCCTCAGTTCAAAAGCAAAAAGTCATGTACTAGAGTAGCAGCAGGAAGGCTAGAAGGAAGGTGTCAGGAAGAACTTCCTAACAGGACTAGAGAAGAGCCACTGGAATGCATGTCCTGGAAAATCAGTGAGAGCCGTCTCAGGCTCTTGGGAAGAGGGGGGACCTTTTGTGTGACCAGAGGAGAGAGCATTTTCCTAGGAGGTGGGCTTTCCCTGTCAGAGTCCCTCCCTCAGAGTTCTGTGTCCTTGACTCTCCTTTCCCACGCCTCCCTCCTGCTGACACAATCTCTCTCCATCCGGCAGACTGCAGGAGGAAAACATGGCCTTCACCCCCCGGCTCTTTGAATGTTCCAACCAGACTGGGCGCTTTCTGGCCACAGAAGTCCCTGACTTCACTCAGGACGACTTGGAAGAGGACGATGTGTTTCTGCTCGATGTCTGGGACCAGGTAGGACTGAGGCCTGGCCGAGAAACAGTGGCTTTAGGTATAGGGAAGGTCTGAGGTAGTGGCTTTAGGTAGAGAAGGTTTCCTTGGCTCCCATGTATGTTCTTCCTGGGAGCAGTGTTAGGAACACAGGAGCCTACGAAAGAAGAAGGCGGCCTGGAGGGGCTGCTGGGTGGGATGTCTTTTCCCAAATCCAATTTACTTCACATGGGAGAGCAGTGTTTTTGAGGGGCTTAGGCTCTGAATATCCAAGTAGAGAGCATTTGTCCAACCTCCTCAATTGCCCAGATGCAAAGTCAAGGCCAGATGTGCCTGTTCAAGGTCAGGCTCCTCTGTTGGACAGCTGAGCCTGGGTGAACCGAGGCAGAGCCTGTGGGCCAGGGGGACAGGGCAGACTGACAGAGCTCCGGGTTCTCACAGGTCTTCTTCTGGATTGGGAAGCATGCCAACGAGGACGAGAAGAAAGCCGCTGCCACCACAGTGCAGGAATACCTCAAGACCCACCCCAGTGGCCGGGACCCTGATACCCCCATCATTGTGGTGAAGCAGGGACATGAGCCCCCGACCTTCACGGGCTGGTTCCTGGCATGGGATCCCTTCAAATGGAGTGTGAGTGGCCCAGCCCATCCTGGTCCTTATAGCCCAGCACATCCTTCTCCAGGTGGCTCTTCATGGTGCCTCCTGAGAGCAGGGTGATAGATGACATGTGATATATTTGTGAAGAGTTTAGAATGAAAAGCAAGGCTGCGGTGAGGTTATGAAGCCCTGGTGAGGGTGAGGGCAAAGGTGAGGGAAGGAAGCTCAGGCTGATGACAGTCCATTGCTTGTACACTAGTTTTAGTTCGAATTTGTTATACATTATTGGTAAGAGCTGTACTTACTGGTTACTTAACTAAAATGAAACAAAAAGATTCAGTTTCTCACTGGCCACACTTTAAGTGCTTAATAGTCACCTATGGCTTAGTGGCTACTACACTGGACAGTACAGGAAGAGAACATTTCCTTTGTCACAGAACATTGTATGGCACAGCGCTGGTGGGTCCTTACGCCAGATGAAAGGAAATATCAGTTCCAAAGTTCAGACAGATGTCCTTATGACACTAAATTCTAAGCAAAATGGGTCACACACTGGTCCTTCCTGAGAGGCAGTGACTCAGACTTCCACCGGATCTTCCTAAACTGGCCCCAGAGAGAAGCAGAAGGCAGGTCCTCAGATGGAACCCCAGCAAAGGTTTCTGCAGGAAGGAGGAAGGCACTTAGAATGAGAGCTGGCCTGGTGGCTTTGGGTGTGCTAAATTGGCACAGCAGATGATCTTCGATTAATTTCCTCAAATACATTAAAAAAAATTCAGTGGGCTGAGTTTAGTTTTAAGGATGGAGTCAAACAAATCTCAAGGTTGCAAATTCAGGTGCCAGAACTTAAATTCACCTCAGTGTCCCAAGTCAACAACTCTGGCAATCTCTCCTCGCCTCAAGTCTGCTGGCTTCTCTCTCAGACTTCATTCATTCATTCATTCATTCATTCATTCACTCAGCATAATGGAAGCTCATGTGTCACGGTTGGTGCAGGTCTTGGGGATATGGAGATGGGACTCTTCATGGAGCCTTCTATTCTCTACTCCTTTGTGGCCTGGTTCCCTCCAGGCTCTCAGAAGAGCCTCCCAGTTTTCCAGGACCTCTGAGTCCTTCAGCACCTACACAGTATAGGCAGGGTTCTTAAGACTTTGAAGGGCTGCTTGCATGGGACTCGGAGGGAAGGGAAAGATCATATACCTTCATCCCCAAGTTGGGGCCTTTTCTGACCTTCATTGCTGATCTTCATCACCCCACCTCCTTTTTCAGGGACCCCTCCAGTCCCTGCCTAGCTCCTTCTTCCCTTTCTCAGCCCCAGGCTGTAGGCCAGCCTTCTTTCAACTCTTGAAGGTAAATGGTCTTCTGTCTCCTCTGCTGAGAGCCAGGCCTAATTTGTTACTTGCTTTATGTGCAGAATGCCAAATCCTACGAGGACCTGAAGGCGGAGCTTGGCAACTCTCGGGACTGGGGCTGGATCACTGCTGTGAGTATGGGGCAGGTGGCTGGGCTCTGAGTGGGCATCTGACCATGATGAAACCTGTGAGGGCTAAGAAAGCTCCAGAGAAGATGCCAGTGTCCTGTGCTTTCCCTCCCCCACCGTCTCCTCCCACACCTCATGGAAGTTCTTGCTGTTTCACTTCATTGTTTCTAGCTGTTTTGTCTTCTCCATTCCCTAGTGAAATGATCCTCACATTTTGTCATGCACAAGAGGCTGGGTGATGGGGACCTGAGGGTGAGGGGAGCATATTAAGCTACAGATTTGAAGGTCTCACTCATTTCCAAAGATTCTGGTTTATAAAATTGGGTTGAGACCCAGGAATATGTGTTTTTCACTAAGGTTCTAGGGAATGTGATGCAGTTAGCTCATAGATGACACTTGCAGAAATGATTTCTCTATTGACACCCTTGGGATCCCTTCTACAGGTAGAATAATGCAATCCCATCTTTCAGCTAGTTACAGAAATGTATGTAGTCTGGAGGTCTGGGACATGGAAAGGTGAAAGCAAAACCTTCCCTTTAGGAAGTTCACAGGCTTGCAGGTGAAACAAAGCCAATGAGACTGGCAGAAATGTGTCCAGAGCAAGGGAGTGACTTCCCAAGCTCACCAGTATCAGCAGCAGGTAACATATAACACTCCTCAGCCCCACCACAGGCTGAGGCCTGGTGGCATTCATAAACCCTTCTTACTAGACTGGCACAGGCAGGAAGGTATAGATAGGTCAAGGCTATGTGACTTTATAGACGACAAGTTCACAGAGGTTCATAAATGTCTAAGATAGACCTCGGACATCTGGGGGAAGCCATGGAGACGCTCATATGTCACAGAATGAGAGTCATCTTTAACCACTGGCTTTGGTTGGATACACACCATCAAGCTGTGGCTTATAAGTGTGTATATCTGTATGCGTATGTGGGTGGGATGGTGGAAGTGGGGTCATGTTGACTTCACAGAGAAAGGCAGCTTAGGAGGCAGCCACAAACCAGCTAAAGTAACAGTGGTTTCGTTTTCTTCTCTAGGAGATCACAAACCCTAAACCGGACGTGTTCAATGCGAACAGCAACCTCGATTCTGGGCCTCTCCCTGTCTTTCCCCTGGAGCAGTTGGTGAACAAGCCGGTGGAGGAGCTCCCTAAGGGTGTGGACCCCAGCAGGAAGGAGGTGGGTCCGACTTGAAGAGGAGGAAGAGCTGAGTGAGGCCTGTCCATTCGTTGGACACTAATTGACCCCCAGATTGTACCCTGCAGATGACCAGATGCTGGGGACGACCTGGTGAACAAAACACACCTGGTCTCTGACCTCATGTGAAGTTACATCTCAGTGTGGGGAGAGGAAGGAGCCTGAGTACACTATTATTTAATTTCAGTGAAGATAAGTGCCATGAAGAGTATGATGAAAGGAACCTGGGTTAGTCAGAGAAGACTTCCTTCTAAAAGGTGAAGAGGAATTGTCCAGGCAGAATGGCTTATCCCTGGAGAAGGGAACAGCATGCACAAAGCCCCGAGGCAGAGAATAAGCACAGGGTGGAACAAAATGTCAGCGTGGTGACAGTGTGAGCGCTGCGGTGGGGCAGCTGGCCGGAGGGTCAGGGGTCGAACTGAGCAGTGCCTTCTATGCCACGTTAGTGATGGTGGTGTCATCCTAAAAGTGGAAGGGAGCTGCCCAGCTGGCATGGCTCAGTAGTTAAGCATCGACCTATGAACCAAGAGGTCACAGTCAGATTCCCGGTCAGGACACAAGCCCAGATTGCGGGCTTGATCCCCAGTGTGGGGTGTGCAGGAGGCAGCTGATCAATGATTCCCTCAGCGTTGATGTTTCTATCTCTCTCTCCATCTCCCTTCCTCTCTGAAATCAATAAAAATATATTAAAAAAGAAAAAAGTGGAAGGGACACATCATGGTTGAAGCAGGCAGATGGCGGTCAGATTTTAACTTTTAAAAGACCACTATGGCAGCTTAGTGAAGAATGCATTGGGAAGTGGCAAAAGCAGCAGCCGGAAGTTAGGCTGAGAGGCAGATGTTAGCTTAGCATAATAGGTGGCAGTAGGTGATGGGAAAGAGAAATTATAGGAGATAAAATTAATGACAGTTGGTAAGTACCGGATAAAGGCTGTGAGAGAGAGCGGGAAATTGTGTTATTCTCTGAGATAAAGAATAAAAACAAAAACCCCTGAGTCAGAAAGAGCTGAGAGAGTGATCATGAGTTCAGGGAAGCCATGTGGTTTGAGACACCTGGGAGACATCCGGGTTGAAGTACGTGTCAGTGGGCAGGCAATTCAGAGGCGGCGTGCCGGGGCAGACCCAGCTGGTAGCTGCAGCTGCAGCTGCATGGATCCCTTGGGGAAAGAGTTTGGCAAGAACTTGTTAAAAACATATTTCTAATATTCATTCCCACTTCATGAAGATCCAAAATAGATTTCAAATCTAGCTTGATGGGGTGCTGAGAGGAAAAAAATTTATTCTGTGTGTAGCAAACCATAAAGAAGTTTTACAAATGAATTAGGACATCCACTGAAGAGAGATACCTGATTTCTCCAAGAACATCCAAGTCTGTTAGGGGTTTGGGCCTAATATATGTGAAAGTGTATTGTTTCCAGAGCATTTACATCCTGCCCTTCATCTTGGAGACCACTTTCATGCATTCTCTCTCAGATATGCCCATCTGTGCCATACTGGGGTGATCCCAATATATTATTAGTAATAATAGTATTATAAATATTATTTTCCCAGCCTCTAGTGCATAAAAAGTGCTCTATAAATGTAAGCTGTGATTATCATTGCTCTTCTACTCCTGAAAAAACTCAGGTCCAGAGCAGGGAAGTGACTTGCCTAATGTGATTTAATACTTAGTAGCAAAGACAGACCAAGAACCAGGTCTTCTGAGTCCCACTGTTACCATCATATCAGGTGGCATAAAGAAAGGATTTCTAAAGGGAAGGGCAGCCAGTGTTACTGAACCAAGTGAATGACAGGAGGGTAAATGGATTGCTAATTTTGAATGAAGCACATGGAACCAACACAACCCTAACAGAGTAGAAGCCATCTAAGAAGTCTTTGAGCCTTTTAAAGAAATCAGTTGTCTATTGCTGATTCTTATCGAGGGAGTAGCATACATTCTTGTGGGAGAGCTGTGGGTTCAATGCCAAGTGGGGAGGATGGGAGAGGTCTTCAGACCTCTGGCTGCTCCAAATTCAAAAGTGGAGCCAGTGACAGTGAACAGTGGGGTGCTGGGTCTGACTGCAGGCAAGAGTGTAATCTAAGTGTTTGAATACCAGTGAGTAAGCCATAGAGGCGGATGTGGGCATGGGTGAGGCCGGCAATCAACTGACAGGACAGCAGGGTTCAAGAACAGGACCAGTGGAAAGATACAAGTCCACTGGGATGGGCAGTCTCTGCTATTTAGCCTGAAGGTCAAAGTCCAGAAATCTCCACTATGCTGCAGAGCCGGCCTGGGTGGGCCAGAGAGGGCACCTGAAGCCACTCGCAGGCCGAGGACACTGCAGACAGCTGAGGGACTTGGCAGGGGAGGGGAAGCTACAAACAGACTTGAGGTAGGCAGCTCTTCCCTCTTATTCATTGATGCCCAAACCACTCATATTTACTTTTTCCAAAACAAGGCACTTCACTGCCCTGCGTGTGGGAGTGGGGTGGGGAGCACTCCAGGAGCATGGTGGCTGGAGGCAAATCTAATGACAGGCTAGAGAACTGGGGCATCAGAGCCACCTGAACTTGAAATCCAACTGCAGGTGTTTACCAAGCTGTTCAGACCAGGGCTCTCTGCGAGAGTCAGCCAAGTGTTCCCCAAGCAATTCCCCGTAACGGAAAGAAACCCACTGCTTCCCTCCTGGTGCCGGAGGGAGCAGAGATAAAGGCTGGAGGGTGCTGTTTTATAGCAGCTTTCATTTGGGGTTCTTACTGGAATGTGCCTTGAGGGTATTTAACTGGCCTTAAACAGTATCACTCATACCAGCTGGGAGCAAAGATCATGTCAAGCAATCCCCTCATCTTATGGCTGAAGATACCCAAGGCCTAGAAAAGTGAATCCTAGCTGGAGGGTCACATTTGATAAGGATGTAGATGCCCTTTCATACATAGTATTTTCATCTCCATAAAAACATTAAAAAGAAGTGAAAATTGGCCTGTGGGAAAGTTTCCCCATTAAGAACATGTTTTTCAGAGGTAGAAGCTTCTGTGAGAGAAACATCAATTGGCTGCCTCCTGTGTGCCCCGCGCTGGGAATCGAGCCCCAAATCCCAGCCTGTGCCCTGATAGGGATTCAAACCAGTGAACTCTTGGTTCATGGGAAGCTGCTCAACCAAATGAGCCACACCAGCCAGTGAGAAATTTCTCCCATTTTACTGAGAGGAAAACTAAGACCTGGAAAGAGAAGCAACTCTTTATTCAAGCTAAGTAATGTCCTGCTTATTTCAGGGCTAGTGTGAACCTGATCCTGTCAAAGGAAAAGGAGCTCCATCTATCTCATGTTTGTCGGTGTCCTTTTTATTATGCTTCCCAATTCAGGAATCCAATTTTTTGGACTTACTCACCTCCTCATCCTTTCCCAGTCCTCCTAACATTGCCTGTTTTTGCTCTTCATTTGATTTCTATACCACACCTATATGACTCATGGAAGCAAACCCTGGGGAAGAATGTGACCCTTGCCTTCTGGTCCCTGTTCTAGGAGCACCTGTCTGTTGAGGATTTCACCAAAGCCTTGGGGATGACTCCAGCTGCCTTCTCTGCCTTGCCTCGATGGAAGCAACAAAACCTTAAGAAAGCCAATGGACTATTTTAAGAGTAGCTGCAGTTGCAAAGCAGATTCATTTTGTTATTACTGGTATTAATCCTTTACTAATTGAAATTTTACTGTGAGCAGCAGTCTGTGCAATGCTTCTGTTTACTAACCTATCCTCCACAACGGTGCCTCCAGAAGGAGGCTGTGGTCCCAATTTCAGCTCTCAAGAAGGTGGTTGCCATATGATTTCACTCATACGTGGGAAATAAAACTGAAACTCAGACACAGACAACAATATTTGGGTTACCAGAGAGTTGGGGTGGATGGTAAAGGGGTAAAAAGAACCAAATATATGGTGATGGAAGATGATTTGATTTTGGGTGGTGGGCACACAGTGCAATATACAGATCATGTAGCATAGAAATGTGCACTTGAAACCTATATAATCTTATTAACCAGTATCACCCCAATAAACTTAATTAAAAAAATGAAATGAACCCAATTTCAGATTATAAAGGTATCTGTACCTACATGCTAATTGGGATGTTCACACCAGAGAGGGCACAAAGAAGTCAGCGACTCTCAATTCCCCTCCTTGCTTTAAAGAAATTGAATCAAATGTTATAATCATGGGCTCTGGAGTGAGTGCCATCACTCCGTTTTCTAACCATGTAAAATGTTTTTATTTTTCAATTACAGTTCACATTCAATATTATATTGGTTTTAGGTGTACATCATTATGGTTAGACATTTATATAATTTACAAAGTGATCCCCTGGTTAAGTCTAGTATCCACCTGGCACCACCCAGTCATTACAACCTTTTAATTAAAAAGAAAGAAAAAAAAAAGGTGGTTGATTTGTGTCCTGAGGTGTTGCACCACTTTAACCATACTGTTCTAGAGCTGCCCCTTCTCAGAAGAGCAGCCAACACTCCAGGGAACACATGTTCTGGAGTCCTCCGTAGGCGCTTCTTTATCAGTGGCAGGTAGGCTGAAGCATTTTTGTCTTATACCCTTCCCAGAGTAACGGTTTTTCCTTTTCACATATGCCTTCCTCTGGTGATAAGTTAAAGGGGATCCCTTCTTTGAAGGAGTTCAATGGCTAGGAGATGCTTTAGTAAGAGATTTCACAATACTCAATAAGCCAGTCCCCAGTGAGAGCAACATATCCACTGGGTTTAGGCTTGAATTTAAAGGCAAGTATGAACTGCAAATGCTTCTCTGGGAAAGGTGTAAAAAATGCTAAGGTCAATGCTGGGTTTATAAACTGTTATCCAGAACCTCTGTAAGCTTCCCTGGCTCCTCAGATGGAAACAACGGGAACTCAGTGCATATGCTGGTTTACCATCTCATTTTCTTTAGGGTTTAACAGTGCTGCACGGAAGTCCCACGTCTGAAGGCCAACAGAAGGTGATTTCTACAACTTCAACAACTATTGTTAAGTGTCTGCAAGAATATGTCCTTTTCAGAAACAAGTCAAACCAAAACAGGGTTAATAAAGGCTTTAATTTCACACACAAAAAACCTCTATGCATAATTTAAAAAGGAAACCAAAACAAGGAAAAACTGTAAAGAAAATAGAGGAACAGTTCTGCTAAAACACAGATAAAGTGCCGCTCCATACAAAACAAAACATAAAGATTCAGAATCAGAAGTCACTCTGAACACAAAGAAAATCACCTCACAGATAATGTGGCCAAAGATGCCAGCAAACCTGGTAGTGGCTCCACTAGGCAAAGTGTATGTAGAAGCTTGCTTGTTTTCCTTTCCTTAGCATAAACAAACACTAACAGGCCAGAGCAGGCAGAGGGAAGGAAACCTGGGGACCCCGGGTGTGTACAACCACATGCAGCCATTCTTTACTCCCCCATCCTGTTCTTGAAATAGACCAGTCTAGTCCATTGCTGTTCTTTGTTTTGGCCTAATGAACTTGGGTTCTGATTCAGACCCTCAATCCACTCTATTTTTACATCAGTGTACACACCTATTCTTCATCTCTGTATTTTAAGGAAAGTCCAATGTTACCAAAATCAATTGCTTATATTCATACTGGCACACTTTGTATTAAAACATCAAAACCTCAGACACATTATCACACATGGAAAGGAAAACTTCTCATTGTTTTATAAATATGATACAACCAAAGAGACTGCCTGAAGCCTAGTAATCAAAGCATGCCATAGAAGTCAATGATTGTGGTGAGACACAGGAAAAGAATTCTGTCACACAACTCTCAAGACCTAACAAACTATGGTTTCCCAATTAAAAAAAAATTTTTTTTAAGGTCAGCAAGACCCATCGGTAGAGACAAAGACCAGGATTCTGAAGTAATATAGTACAAAGTCATTAAGAGGTCAGAAATCGGGTTTTCGTACACATTTAAAAAGAGCATTATTGGTGTAAAGCAAGATGGAAGGAGGAAAATGACACATCTGTTTTTGGGGTACGTTTTTATGTGACCTGTAACTAGGACAGGGTTGTTGGTTTTCCTAAAAATCTCCATACATATACAAGATCCACATGTACTTGGAGATCTAGCTGTTTCCCTGACTTAAAACACTACCTAAGAGCGTCAATTAAATCAAACAGGGCAAAAGATGGCTGGATGACTAAGCATCCACTGTGCCATTTCAGATGACAGAGAAGAGTGAGCGAGAAGGGTAATGTTTTTATTTGTTTTAATATTATCTCTTTTCAGATCACAAATGAGTTTATAAACTACCTTCTTTCTGTATGTTTCCACCCCGTCCTCCTATGCTCTCTCTACATGTTCTCTCTACACTCAAAGCACTCAACTATATATGAGACATTGCCAAGAATTTCTTTAATTTAGATGTCTTCAAACAACTTTCATTATACAACTATATCTATAGTTGTAGCTATATTTATATAATTACATAATGGTAACGGCAGTATGGAAGGATAAGTAAAGCCAGGAATTCACTTGCTGAGGTTTTAATTCTTAAAGCTTTTCTTTTAGAAGAATTTTACACTAGACAAAGATAGAATTGTGTAGTCTGTTTGCCTCCCAGAGTTAGCTGATAGTTACTTCTTAAAATGTAAACACATTTACATTTGTTATATTTGCTATTGAACAATTAAATTAGTAAAGTAAATTGGCAAGTAAACAAATAGAGTTTGGAATAAAAATATAAATAGAGTAAGTCATGGATTTGCTTCTTTTCTAGTTTGCTGAAACAAAACTTATGAATGCGCGCACACACACACATATTTTGCCCACAGAACAGAGTCTATCTTTTCACAGCTTAAATTATAGCCATGGCTACTAAAGTGACAAGAGAGAGCATTTGACAACATACAACCTTCCAATTCTCCATTACAACATTAACCAATAAGAATCAAGTTTGAATTTGTTTTTCTCTTTCAAAAAAGTTCCAATAAAGATCAGTTGAGTGCAGAACTAAGTGCTATCAAGTTCCAATTCAATGCCAATTAGAAAAATGTCACCACATGTAGTACTTTCAATAGGAACGTTATTGTGCAGGCCGCCTGGGACTGAAGCACTCTGTCCCTATTTCAGTTGTTCCTACCTGGCACAACATACCAAATACCATCCCAACACTCTGACTCTGAGCAAACTGATCAGACTGCACAAAAAATATCTACTTATAATTTTTAAATATATATAGTCAGCTCAAAAACAAAACAATAAACCCCATCAACATGGTCCAGATAAAATCTCCATCTATAGTCATTAATCCCTCACTAAATCAAATCAAGAAAGTAATTTAACTCATCTACCCAGTAACCTGTATTCATTCAACTAATAAATCCTGCCTAAGACATGAAGATCAAATCAAATTAGGTTTCTGAGCCAAGAGTACTTAAACCATACACCACAACCAAGCTATGAAAAGCAAGTCAACGAGGGTATTTCATGGGCAATCTAGGCTTATGGCATTATTTCTAATTTTTTAATGCCCTAATGTACCCCTTACTTCAAATCATTCCCAATCATTTTTAACACTCGCAAGGCTCTCAAATACAGACACAGGGAAGAGGAATATTAAATAGCTAGAGAATTTGATCACCATTTCATTTGTATAAGAAAACCAGTTATTTTCAAGAAAGAAAGAAAAAAAAAAAAAAGAGCTCCCCAGTAGAAATAAAACATAAAAAGCTAGTTTTTAAAACAAATACTTCCCTCTGCTTTATACTACTCTTGCATATCCTAGCACTGTACCATTTGGAACATTTACTAGAGTAATATCTAAGTAAGTGATAGGAAGCAAAGCTTTTATCAGTAGTTAAGCAAGAGTGCTGGGGCTGTTTACAATCCAAAAAGTTAGAAGAGGTTACTATGTCAGAACACATCCAAGTTTTAAGAGTGGGCTGGAGCTCTCTTATGGCAATTTTCCAGAAAAGGTGTTGCTTCTTCTGTGACAATGAACTTTACACTGTTTTCTCCCCTTGAAAACCTGCTAACAGTTTTTTCCCTACCTCAGAAGAGTAATTTGTTTATAGTAAAAAGCAAAAAGAAATATTGAAGATTTCATATTGCTATACTTAACTCCGTATGATCCTAATGATCAATGGGCTTAAAAAATTATTTTTTGGACAGAAATCTACTCTCAAACTCATTCTTTATACAGTTTCACAAACTGCTGAACCAAGCTGATTATATCACCTGAGTGACTAACACAGTAATTAATGCTGTACCCCCATTTAACCTAAACTTGAACCACCTAAAAAGTTTCAGAAAGAAAGACAAACAGCCACCCCTTCTACCTTACATTATGCACCTTTATATTTTAGTTCTTGGGATTACCTAAACCGATCACATTTTTAATTCTCACTCTGTTTTAAGGGCAAAGCCAGACAGTGGAAGGTTAAATGTTCAAGCTTTATCCTACAGCTCATGCACTTATTTCACACTGTAGTCGGGCTTTTAGCATTAGTGGTCCAGAATTGTAGCTTTTAACACAAGAATACTCCTCTGAACTCTAGGAGAGGCAGAGATTCTAGTATTGCTCCTTATCCCTAAGTATCCTTGCTGGGAAGTCCCAATTGGGACAATATTATTTTCCTACCTTTTAAAGTTTTGGTTGAACTGTTAGGATAATGCTTGCTCCATAAAATAATTACTCTATTTTCACCACTGTAATATAGATGATATACAATGAACATACTGTGTGAAGGAATCTCTTTAAAGAAAATACAAAGTGTATAATAAATACCAAATGTGGGACCAAAACACATTCCAAGCACCAATAACAATCCATTTCTTGGGACTACATGTAAACAGTAAAAGCATTACAAATCCATGAATTTTTAAAAAAGAGCCCCTCAAGTCAGGTGGCAGAAATGCCCCTCCTTGCAAGGAGGACAAACTGTCATTAGTGTAACATGGAGAGCTTATTTTCCAGTGACCTTACTAATAAGAAACACACATGAAAGATTACAGACTTGAGTGAAACTACTCAAGGAACATAAAAGCCAAATGTCAACTGATATGTCTATCTGTACACATTTCTCAGTGAATGGGTCTTTGATAACTTAATTTCTTCTCCAAACTGCTGTGCTATTGATTTTGAGCAGGCACGCTCTGGCGGCTCGTTCTCTTTAAGGCTCCATTCATCCCACATATATGTTTGTATGTACATATATATATTTACAACAAGTATTTCCAAGACAAAAGGAAGTGCTACTCTTGTAGGAGAAAAAGAAGATAATCAGCTATAGAGGTGAGACCAAAGTTTCCATAAAACAATTAGCACGGAGCATTCCACATAACTGCGATTTTCATATTTTGGTTTGGCCCTGAGCTGTTTGTTGCTCCCGAATCAAGTAGAGTTCGAGCTTCTCCTCAGGTGGAGGAAAGGTGTGGGTGACAGTAAGGGAGAATATGCAGTGCACACTGCCAACCCAGAGTTTGTTCCTTACGAGGCCTGACGAGTGGTCTTCCCCACTTCCATGCTGAATGCCTGAGAGTTCTTTTCTGTTTCCAGCAGCTCATCAAAGACCTCCCTTAAAATAAAACCCAAAAAAAAGCATTCAATGAGCAAAACGAAAGAACATACAGAAAATAGATACTTTATTATTTGCATAATCCCATTTAGTGACTACATTTTATCAAATAAGCAGCTCATTCATTTGATCACCATCTTAACCCCAAGTGCTGATTTTTGAAAACATTAGGAGGGAGGAGGCTGGCAAGAGCCAGCCTTCATAAAAATGTTACATATTTTCCATTGATATAACTCAGATCTTCTAGCTGATACAACTAGAAGACCAAAACGGCTTATGATAAGACTGCTTCTATCATAGAAGTCTTTCTTAGGTTCCATACCTAGATGCTACTGTGTGATAAGTAATTATGCTGAATTAAGAGAGAAAAATATTCTGGACTTACAAGGAAATAAAACATGAGCCCTAAGCAAAGATAACAAAACAAAAAATTATCAACCAATCAAATAATGGGAACACTTTATTCTTAAGGAAGAAAAAAGAGTTGGTAATTTTTAGGCCATGTCTTTAGATCTGGGAGTTTCTTACTTGTGCATGTAAAAGAAGATATAACCACTCCGATCCCGGTCACTCTGCACGGAAGCCTCTTGGATTTTAGATACCTCTAGGTCATTATAAGTAAACCACGATTGCTTCTTAATGTCATACACATCACTAATGTAATGACCTGAAATAAAGAAAATCTTAAAATTGAGGTCTGTAAAAAATTTTTTGCATTTCTCTCAGGTATAGGAAGTTTTAGAAAGAGCAACAGCCACCCCTTCTTCCTTCCTCCTACAAAAGTTTCTTAAAAACTACTCAAAAAACAAGTAGAAACATTTAAGGTAGAAATACATTACAACAGGACAACTTTTTGACAAAAGACTCCAATGTTTTTCTTGATGCATTCAACTTACACCTCACAAAGCAAGGCACAAAACAATCTAATAAGGAGTAAATGTTGGCTGCTCATTTGTAAAATGCTGAAATCATTTTGTCCATTTACCTGAAGAAGAAGTGCTACCAATGTGACTGACAACACTGATGAGCCGATATGAATGAGGAAGATATCCTGTCTGGAAAACAGAAATGGGCATGACTTTTAACTCTTCATCTGAATAAAAAGCAAAACACTAATTTTAAATTTATTATCAAAACTGACATGGCTAAATTTTAGTGTGTGTCAGACTCAATAAAATTGGTATTGTTCATATTCTTTGATCCAAGAATTCTACTCCCAACAAGAATGTATCCTAAAAAAATAATTCAAGCTCAGCTGGTGTGGCACAATGGCTGAGCGTTCAACTATGAACCAGGGGGTCACGGTTTGATTCCCGGTTAGGGTATATGCCCAGGTTGTGAGCTCAATCCCTATGCAGGAGGCAGCTGATCAATGATTCTCTTTCATCATTGATGTTTCTCTCTCTCTCTCTGAAATCAATAAAAATATATTTTAAAAAATAATTCAAAAGAAGAGTACATGTACACATTTTTTTACTGTAGCATTATTTTCCTTTTTTATAAAAATTTTAATTGATTTCATAGAAAGGAGAGGGAGAGATTATCTTTAATAATAAAAGTTGGAACTAACAATAGGCCCAATAACAGCTAAAGCATTAGTGGTGCAGGAACTCAATACCATACTATTCAGCTATTTTAAAAAATCATGTGGGTCACCAACATATTATCTTGTTTTCTAAACCTATAAAAATGCACATAACCATCTTAACTAATAAAAGCGTAATATTGAAATTAACCGTTTTTGTTTTTTTTTTCCGGGACGGGGTAAGCCACACCCACCAGCCAATCAGAGCGGCTGTATGCAAATTAGCCCAGCCAACATGGAGGCCGCCACTCACGGACCTGAGTAAACGGCAGCTTCCATTGCAGCAGGAGTGAAAGTGAAACTGCCGTCTCTCCGCTTAAACTGGCTCTAGCAAAACACATGTTCGCAACAATATAACAATCATAGAATCCTCGGGAGCTGAAGGAAACAGCAGGCCTGGCCTGAGTCTAAAAGTAACATTGTGTCATTATAGACGCCGTGAGATGAAGCAGAGAGGAGGCTTCCTTAGTAGGCTGGCTTAAAGGAACAGTGTATCAATTATAGAAGATAAACAAACCCCAGAAACCTGCGTCCAGCCAACCTTGCTGGAACATTGGGTCAATGGGAGCTGTGGGAAGCCAATCAGCCCGTCACCCACGCTGGCCACAACTCAATGAGGTGAGGGACGTTCTTGGGGGGCTTGGCCAGACTGCAAACAGCCATCAGCCCCTCACCCAGGCTGGTCAGGCACGCCAGCAGGTGGACATCCCCAGAGGGGTCCCAGACTGTGAGAAGGCACAGGCCGGGCTGAGGGACCTCCCGAGTGCACAGAGCGGCTGCAGGGTGGAACAGTGCAGGACCCAGGACCGGTGAGTGGGAAAGAGGCGGCAGGGTTGGTGGCCTGCTTGGTGGTTCCTCAGGGCCTTTGAGGGGCACCGGGGAGCAGGTAAGAGGTGGCGGGGGGTCGGCAGCTTGCTTGCCGGCTGCCCAGGCCCTTTGAGGGGCATCGGGGAGCGGGAAAGAGGCAGTGGGGGTCGGGGGCCCACTTGGCGGCTTCCCAGGCCCTTTGCGGGGCACAGGAAAGTGGGAAAGCAAGGCAGCAGGGTACCGGTGAGTGGGAAAGAGGCAGCGGGGGCGTCTTGGCCTCCTTGCCAGCTGCCCAGGCCCTTTGAGGGGCACCGGGGAGCAGGAAAGCAAGGCTGCAGGGGCTGGGGTCCTGCTTGGCATCTCCCCAGACCCCTTGGCGGCACCGGGGAGTGGGAAAGGAAGGCAGCAGGGGACTGGTGAGTGGGAAAGAGTCAGCGGCCTGCTTGGCCGCTCCCCAGGCCCTTTGGGGGGCACTGGGGAGTGGGAAAGCAAGCTCTTGGGGGCTGGGGGCCTGCTTTGCGGCTCCCCAGGTCCCTTCCGGGGATCAGGGAGCAGGAAAAGGCTGGCCTGACCACAAGGCGGGGTTTTCCCTGCTTTCTGGTGCCTGGAGGAAGATGGGCAGTAAGCAAGCTTGGGAGGCAGACAGCACCCAGCCCTGGCCACAGCTCAAAAAAGAACAACATGCAGGGGAGGGCAAGAGTCTGAGAGATCAACATAGAGGGGGTGCCTGCTCTAAGCCTGGTAGACATACACAGGAGGACTGCTCCGAGCCTCAGATGTGGCTGGGGGCAGGTCCCCAGTGGCGACACACACACACACACACACACAAAAGGTGCCTGGCAGACTGGGGCCATCATAGGACATCCACTGAGGGGTTCCAGACTGTGAGAGGGGGCAGGCTGGGCTGAGGGACCCCCACCCCCTGTGCACGAATTTCGTGCACCAGGCCCCTAGTGTACTATAATAAAAGAGTAATATGGAAATTAACGGTCCCTCCGAGATGCCTAAGCCACGCCCACCAGCCAATCAGAGTGGCTGTATGCAAATTAACCCAGCCAAGATGGAGGCCGGCAGCCACGGAGCGAGCAGCGGCAGGCACGGCGTGGGCGGTAGCAGGGGCGGGGTGGGTGGCAGCGGGTGTGGTGTGGGCTGTGGGGCAGGCAGTGGCTCCGTGGGGCCGCCGTGTCCAATCGGCTGCTGCCTGGTGCTAATTGCCCTCCCCTGGCCCCGTTGGAGTGCAGTGTGAACCTGTGAGACCTGGACAAGGTCTCTGAGACCCTGGAGTTCTTCAAGCTGCTGGGGCCAGACTACGGGGCTGGCTCTGAGGCGGGCGCTTTGCTCCCCGAGGAGCCTCTGGATGGGTTCCCCGTCCACGGCCCTGCAGGGGCCCCAAGCTGGAACCCAGGCTCTTTGAACCACTGGCAGTGATGGGGGGAAGCCTACCATACCCCAAGCCCTGGAGTGCCCCGGGCTGTCCTTTGACCAAGAAGCCGTCCCTAGCGGCTCCCCGCGGCGACTCGACCTTGACCGAGCCCTTGCGCCTCCTGTACCCCGCCACGGTGAACTCCTCTGCCAGGGATGATGGGTCAGGCCCCTTGGCCTCTTTCAGTCCCTTCTTCTCAGATTGCGTCCTGCCGCCACCACCCTGCCAGGTGTCCTACGATCTGTGTGCAGGCTACGGGCACACCACTTACTCCAGCCTCTGGAGACCCGATGGGGTTTGGGAAGGGGACCTGGGGGAGGAGGGAGCACCCTGGGACTGATGCGACATACCCTTCCTCCCGTGAGAGACTGCTGTGGACACTCCAGGTCTCTCCCCAGACAAAAGGACAATGGGAAAATGCACGTGGAGATGAAACCCATGGGGTGAGGGTCACCATTGGGGGGTTTGGCCAGCCTGAAAACAGCCATCAGCCCCTCACCCAGGCTGGCCAGGCACACCAGCTGGTGGACAACCCCAGAGGGGTCCCAGACTGCGAGAGGGCACAGGCCGGGCTGAGGGATGCTCCCCTGCCCAAGAGCACAAATTTTTGTGCACTGGGCTCCTAGTAGTTCTATAAAAATAGGTATGTTAACAGTTAAGTACTCAAAAACAGAATAAAAAAATGAAGAGTTGCCCTAGCCGCTTTGGCTCAATGGATAGAGTGTCAGCCTACAGACTGAAGGGTCCCAGGTTCTATTCCGGACAAGGGCACATGCCTGGGTTGCGGGCTCAATCCAACATGCAGAAGGCAGCCAATCAATGATTCCCTCTCATCATTGATGTTTCTATCTCTCTCTCCCTCTCCCTTCCTCTCTGAAATAATAAAAAATTACATATATATATATATATATATATATATATATATATATATATGAAGATTTACATTTTAAATATTTCTAAAAATGCTATTAAAATATTGTTAGTAAAAAATAAAACAAAAACTGAAAAGATATTCCTGCACCGAGGCAGCACTATTAGGTATAATTTTGAGAACAAATATAGCTATATGGAAACCAGAAATCATTAAAATAGACATAAACTTTGATGTGGTAATTTACTTTTAGAGAAAAAATCCTAAATATAGAAAATGTTACAATACAGTTCCTTAATGTATTATTTTTTACAGTGAAAAAACAGAAACAACAGAAATGCTCAATGTTAAAAATAGAGTAAAAAAGATGAAAGATTCCAATGCGTTCTAGTAACATTATTAATTTTTAACAGTTTTTTTAGTTTCAGTAGAACTAAAAGAAATTTAATATACATGTGACTTTGAGAGCCATGTCACTTGATTTTACCTAATTGCACGTAAGGCAGTCAGATGTATTTCTGTTTTTGTTCCATTTTGTTTTGAATCTTGTAAGAAATGAGGAGCAAAGGACAAGAGAAAGTGAAGACAACTTGATGGCTACCAAAGGGGCAGAAAGGCACCGCAATGGAAACTGATAGTGGGGCCTATGAAGACGAAGAGCAGGAGCAGTCTTGACCCACTGACCACTGCTACTCAGGGAAGGAAAGTCACCTACCTCAGCATTTCTCTTCAGCTCCTCAGCTTCTGCTTCTGTGTACTCCATATCTAAAACGTCCTCATTCCCAGAGTCTTCATCAGAACCCAATGAATCCAGAAAAGAGTTGTTAAACTCTGAAGAACACAAAGACAGAGTCTTGTAAAATTTCTTGGAATAGACACAAAGAGATGATTAGGAAGAAAAGAATAGCTTGGATACACATTTTATCATCCAATTCACCCAGCCAATTCTGGGAACCAACAACTCAGATAGCTAATATCTGTAAAAGAAATGCTCCTTGTCCTTTTAAATGTATCTGTATGAAAAGTATATAACTCACATAAAAAATAAAACTGAAGAGGAGAATTTAATTTTAAAGATAATCCAAGTGTATTAAATCCTATCTACTCTATAAAAGCGAAATATTAAAATTAACCGTTTCTCCGAGACGGATAAGCCACGCCCACCAGCCAATCAGAGTGGCTGTATGCAAATTAGCCCAGCCAACATGGCGGCCGCCACTCACGGACCTGAGTAAACAGCCCTTTCCATTGCGGCAGGAGCGAAAGTGAAGCTGCGCCTGCTCAGCTCAGCTCTGATTAAACTGCCTCTAGCAAAACACAGATTTGAAACATTTGAAACAATGTAACAATCATAGAATCCTCCGGAGCTGAAGGAAAGAGCAGCTCCGGCCTAACCAGTAAAAGTAACAATTGTTTCATTATAGACGCTGCGAGGTGAATCAAAGAGGAGGCTTCAGTTAGTTAGAAGGCCGCCTTAAAGGAACAGTGTATCAATTATAGAAGATAACCCCAGGCCTTCAAGGAACAGTATCAATTATAGGAGAAAAAAATCCAGAAACCTGCGTCCAGCCAGCCTTGCTGGGACGCTGGGTCAATGGGAGCTGTGGGCAGCCTTAAAGCCCCTCACCCAGGCTAGTCAGGCACGCCAGCAGGTGGACATCCCCCGAGGGCTCCCAGACTGTGCGAGGGCACAGGCCAGGCTAAGGGGCCTCCCGAGTGCACAGAGCGGCTGCAGGGCGGGACAGCGCAGGACCCAGGACCTGTGAGTGGGAAAGAGGCGGCAGGGTTGGAGGGGCACCGGGAAGCGGGTAAGAGGCGGCAAGGGGCCGGCGGCCTGCTTGGTGGCTGCCCAGGCCCTTTGCGGGGCACCGGGGAGCGGGAAAGCAAGGCTGCAGGGGCCAGGGTCCTGCTTGGCAGCTCCCCGGACCCCTTGGCGGCACAGGGAAGTGGGAAAGGAAGGCAGCAGGGGACGGGTGTGTGGGAAAGAGTTGGTGGCCTGCTTGGTGGCTTCCCAGGTCCCTTCCGAGGATCAGGGAGCAGGAAAAGGCTGGCCTGACCACGAGGCGGGGTTTTCCCTGCTTTCTGGTGGCTGGAGGAAGATGGGCAGTAGGCAAGCTTGGGAGGCAGGCCGCACCCAGCCCTGGCCACGCTCAAAA
>PVJC01014130.1:0-36909 GCA_004026665.1 Murina feae | reverse complement strand
GGGCTAAAGGAGACGAGGGCTAAAGGGAGATGGAGGCTAAGGGAGATGGAGGCTAAGAGAGACGGGGGCTAAGGGAGATGGGGGCTAAGGGAGATGGCCTCGAAGGGAAAAGCCCTCTATAGAGGACCAGTTCCAGAAGGGCAGAGAACACGCCTCAGGAAGTTTGAAATTTCCCAGGGGACCTTCGGAGACGTTTTTTGACCAGAGGAACTGGCACTCAGCCCAGCTCGGGTGGGTGGGACACAAGGTGCCGGGGACCGGCCCCAGAGCCAGAGAGGGAAGCAGGAAGTCCAGGGAGGAAGGGGAAGGCACAGGGAATCTAGGGACCACAGGGAAAGAGCCCTGAGGTCAGAGTCCAGAAGGAGATTAACAGCTGCCCAGCATCAGGCCCCAGGCTGCAAGTTCTCGTAACTTATTGGCAGAGAGAATGATGGCGCCTCTAGGGCCAAAGCCCAGGATCTGGGAAACAGAAAACAAACTCATCTGCCAGGCAGGCCTCCAGGCAGGCCATTCAGGGTCAAGGTGCCCCTTAAACACCCACCAAAGTTCCCCGTTACTATGAGGCTGCTCCGCTGGAAGGCAAGGTACACGTAAAGCCACAGGAAGGACGAGGTGGCGACGGGCTGGTGCCATGCCATCTGTTAGATCTCTAAAGGAGGACCTGCCCTGGGGATGAAGCATGGGCCTGGCAGGAAAGGTGGAAACTGAGGGGAACCTTGACAGCCAGTCCAGCTGACAGAGAACTGAGCTAGCAACACAAGAAGCAGTGGGTTGAGTGCTGGAAACTGATTGTTTTGATGCTGGAAACTGATTGCTTTCAACCAACCTTGGTTGCTTTGAAAGGTCAGAGCTATGTACCCATTGTTTAAGTTGAAACATTGTTAATTACAGCAAATCCCCCCACCTGTTAATTACATGTATATTCTTGCTTGTAATTTCCTGCCTAAGGATATGGTTGTTCTCAGAGACTCAATAAAAGGTTGTGAAGGCCCAGGCACCAGTGGGCAGTCTCACCCACTAGAGGTAGACTCCACGCCTGGTCCCCCAGTTTCCAAATTGATTCTCTTCTACTCTCTCTCTCTTCATTTTGTGTGCGGCCCCCTCCAGAACTCCAACCCTGAATAGGAACCCTGAACCACGCTGGACATGTAAGGGGCTCCCACAGTTGGGACCCTCTGAGGGAAACCAGATGGCTGGAGAAGAGGCGCAGGGGTCCTGGGAGCGCTTGCCTTGGGGGTGTGGGTGGGGAGGGCTGACTCCCACAGCACCTAGAGCCCCAGCTCTCTGGGCAGATGCAGGAATGAGAAAGCTGTCTGGTGCCACGTGTACTCCCCACAGGGTCTTACCCCTCCTGGAGTACAAGGTGGGGTCGGGGGTGGGGAGGTCGCCTAGTACCCATTAAGTACAAAAGATTGTCTGAATAACACCCCTGAGAATCATGGCTTTGCCAGGATCTCTTAGCTCACCCCGAAGCGGTCCCTTAAGATGTCTGGAAAATCTATTTCAGCAGGCGTCAGCACTCCCAAGAACATGTTATGCCTGAGGGAGGAGCATTAGCCTCACTTCCACGAGACAGACCAGATGCAGGAAGAGGCAAGACTCCTCCCTGACAACCCTGACCCATCCCTCAAAAGGAAAACTGGGGGCAACTAAGCTGGTCCTTCTTGCGGGGACAGGAGGAAGGGCTGGGACCTGGAGGCAGGCCTGAAACAACACCCTCTCCCTCCCGGTCCCTCCTCCCCACTCTTCCTTTCCTGCCTGGCAATCCACTCTTGGCACTGAAACTTCTGGAATCCTGGTGGGAGGCAATGAGTGGGGGTGGAGGGAAAGATGGATCCTGTTTAGCATTTAGCAGAGACAGGTGGGCCACGTCCTGCATGCTACTTCCCCAATCCCCACTGCTCTTTTGGGGAGCTCTCTCGGCTCCCCTGGCACATGAGGGCGGCAGTTTGCTTTTATCCAAATATCTGCAAGCTGGTGTGCACCCTTTGGCTTTAAACCACTTGCCGAGCAGCCTGCACAAACTGGCCGTGCTCAGGGCAGCATCTCTCCGGCCCTCCCGGACACTCTACCCCCCGGGTGTTGGCACCACTGATGGGGCAGAGTTGGGCAGTCTGCCATACAGATCCAGGAATCCCAGGCAGCCTCCGAATCCTGTCCACCCTCCCTCCCAAGTCTCTCCTCCCCATCCTACCTTCTTTACTCGCCTCACCACTAACCCACCCTCCATGTTTAGTGTGTTTCTCAAGGCAGCCCCTCTCCAGAAACTGCCCTCATCAGCCCACCGGCTACCAAGCGAGCCTTTCTACCTGTCCATGTGGTTCTGCCACTCTCTACTCAGGATTCTCCGGTGGAATTCTCCAATTGCCTTTAGAAGGAAACCTACTGCCCCAAGGCCATTCTCCACCTGTTCCCTGCCCACCCAGCCCCCTCTTTCCACTTCTTCCAAAGGCTGAGCCTCTCTCCCATTTGTCAAGAACACTCAGTCCCCCAGGAAGAGCTGCCTTACAGGCTCAAGGCTCTGCTTGTGTTTCTACCACATGCTTACAAACCTGTCTATCCCTAAATGTCTTTTCATTTTTGCATCCTCACTGCCTAGCACATAGTAGGTGCTTAGGGACGGCAGACTAGTTATTCAGTCCCCCTAGGCCAGGAATGGCTCCCAGCTGTGCGGGAGCATCTGCTCTCAGCCTCAGTGTATCCTCAGGTCCAGGGAGGGGGTGAGTTTAACACCAGTCACCTGCACATGCAGGAGGAAGGGTGGCCCAGCTACAGGGTTTTGCCCTGGATCACAGGAAAGAGCACCCAGGCTTGCATTCTGTAGCTCGCCCCCCCCCCAAATGAGGCCCCGGGAGAGTGGGAAGTGCAGGTCACCCCCTTGGCCACTTGGCATACAAGAGGCCTGGCTCCTTCTGTTCCGCATCTAAGGCTCTGTTTGCCTTGTTCCGGGAGACCCACAGAAGAGGCCCAGCTGTTTTCAAAAGAGTCAACTAAACGCAAGGGCAGAGCTGAGAGGCCATTTTGCATCCTTCCACCAGGGAGGGCTGGGCAGGGTGACCAAGGACCACAGGCCTCGACTGCCCTGCTCCCCTCCGAGAACGCAAGTCACCAAACCCTCAGGGCCACTGCCCCTTGGGGCACAAAGACTCTGAAGGGATGGGGAGGGGCGAGAAGAGAAAGGTAGCGTTCAGTGAACACCCAGGGGACACCCGGGTGGTCCCCCTCCACCACCGCCACTGGAGGTGCTGTCATTTCCCTGCTTTACAAGCAAGGACAGGGACGGACAGGCCTCCACCCGTCCCGGGGCTCCCAGGCTGGCCTCACCGGGGCCAGGACACTGCCTCTGTATTTTCAGTTTGCTCGCTCTCTTGCAGGAGAGAGGGAAGCATAGAACCAGCTTTGTGTTCTGGTTCCACATGAGTCTCTGTAGCTCACATGGTCGCTATCACAGACTCAGCTCTAACTGAGATGAGAATGAGGTTATGTGCCTGAGGGCTTATTGTGGGCCTTACTGATCCAGTTTAATGGTCGTAACTGCCCTTTGAGAAAAGGGAGGTGCTTCTCTCCAGATCTGCTTTCCTGGACTGTGAAACAGAGATTAGAATGCCATGTCCAAGGCACTCAACCAATCAATGGTGAACCTGGGATCTGAACCCGGAAAGGGAGCCCTTCTGCTGGTCTCCAGAGGGCCCAGGACCGAACAGGGAGCTGCTCTGTTGGCTTCCCGGCCAGTAGGCTCAGGGAGGGTGGGGTTGGTGGGAAGGACAGGGGATGCCTGGGAGTTCCCAGTCCCTTGCTCCTGGGCTGTCTTTGCCTCCTTCTCTTTAAGCCTGATGCCCTGTACCTCAAAGAAATGGAACTAGAGCCTCTTCCTACCTGCCCCAGACCCAGGGGGAGGGAGAGGGAGAGGCTGGGGAATGTGTCTGGGGAATACGAATGTCAATGCCTTAACGAGCCATCATGACATAAAGATCCGGTCTGCACGCATCACCGTGGGCCTGACCATGCATCACTCTAATAACAGCACAGGAGTGGAGAGGGCCTCACCTGAGCGCGCCACGTAAAGCAAAGTGCACCGTGGTCACAGAACGGAACCGGGGAGAGAGGCTGTTTAAAGTGGCAGGGGACTTACATACCATCGCCTGTAGGCCTAACACCACAGCCGTTCTCAAGCTGTGGGTCGCGACCCTTCTGGCAGCCGAATGACCCTTTCACAGGGGTCGCCTATGACCACCCTGCGTATCAGATATTTACATGACGATTCATAACAGTAGCAACATTACAGTTATGAAGTAGCAATGAAAATAATTTTATAGCTGGGGGGAGTCACAACATGAGGAGCTGTATTTAAAGGGCCAGAAGGTTGAGAACCACTGCACCACAAGATCAGCAGCACCAGTCCAGCCCTGCTCCTGGGAAGGAAAAACCTCCCAGTGCGATTACTGCCCTGGCAAAGCAATTTCTCTACGAGCAAGGGAGTAAATGAGCAAATGCAGCGGGGATGTGAGGGAAGGCAAGCGTGACCCGGGCTTTGGGGTGGTGGCTAAAGGGACAGGACACTCTGTGGTAAGGGGATGATGGGCCACTTCTGAGGTCCCAAGCAATGTCCCCACCCCACTCACAAGTCCAGGAAGGGGCACTGCACCCAGAGTCACAAGACTTGCTTAGAGCTCTAACTGGCCGAAGGCAGGATGAGCCCCACAGATCTCCTCTCTGGACCTCAGTTTCCTTGTGGGTCAAATGAGGGCCCGGGTTGGTGTTCTCTCGTGTCCCTTATAGCTCTGATGACCGTATAGATGCTACGTGGTAAACACAAGGCGAGAAAAATGGCTGTGAGGCCTGTGGGTGTTAAGCAAGTTGGGTCTCTACTGAGGCAGAGGCCAGACCCTCCAAGAGCCAGCCAGGTCGGGTGGTCAGAACCCCACCAAAGTGTGTAGGAATTGTCCTGACATGGAGTCAGCCAGGTCCGTGAGGTCACCACCTCGTCCCTTCCTCCCTGTGGCAGGCTTATGGGCAGTGAGGTCATGAGATGAACAAAATACCTTCCCCACCTCTCACACCTGGCTGACACCCCAGGCCTGAGTCAGGAGGAGCCACAGAACCAGCTGAAGGCTCGGTCACTCACATTCACATGAGTCCTGTGAGGCTCATGCCACTGGCCTGCATGAGTGTTCAGTGGGCTCCTGCCCCGTGCCAGGCTCTGCGCTAGGCCTCGCAGTGGTACGTAGAGGAGGGCTGGTCTGTGCCCTGGAAGAGAAAGGGAGGCAAACCAACACCGCTCACCACCACTCAGACATCCCTGTGTCAACTCTACAACCCTGCACAGGCCGGATCCCACCTGGCACTTCCTTCCTCCTCCCCCCACCTCTTCACCGGCCCAGGCTCTGGAAAGTCAGCAAGAGCTGGGTTCAAGGACCTCCTCTAGCATCTATGATAGAAGACAGTATCTATTGCTCAGACAGATTTCATAAAGATTACACAGAACAGTGGCCGGTAGAGGCCCTTAGCAAAGCGCCTGCCATTAGGGAGTGTGTAATTCCTAACTGCTCGCATGAAGGCCTTTGCTGACCAGATAGCCTCCTGTGACTTTCCCCTTCCCTGCATTCCTGCCACAAGAAATGACTCAGTGCCCTGGCCGGTGTGGCTCAGTTGGTTGGAGCGTCGTCCTGTGCACTGAAGAGTGGCAGGCTGGATTCCCAGTCAGGACACATACCCGGGTTACAGGTTTGATCCCAGTCAGGGTATGTACAGGAAGCAACCAATCGATGTTTCTCCCTCTCTCTCTCCTTTTCTCTCTCTCTCTAAAACCAGTAAAAAAGAAACAAACAGAAACCACAATGGATACAGACAACAGGGGGGTGAGGGCATGAGTGGGGCGGCAAAGGGGGGTAAGGACACATATGTAATACCGTAATCAACAAAGAAAGAAAGAAAGAAAAGATACCAGCACTGGGTCTAGAGGCCACTCTAACTCAGAAAAGAGAGAGAGAGAGAGAGAGAGAGAGAGAGAGAGAGAGAGAGAGAGAGAGAGAGAGAAAATCTTCTTATTTCATTAAATAGTCCAAAATACTGTTTGTTTAAAACAATTAGAATATCTGATTCTAAAGTAAAAAATTTTTTAAGTTGTGGCATTTAAATCACTTGAACTTTACACATTATTCTGATAGTAATTAATTTTTCCCTATTGTTCAGAATGTTATTGACAAGTATCTAATCATATGTTAGTTCAATTTGTTGTGAAAATGTTACCTATATTGAAAGTAGAATACTTATAAAAATAAATAAATAAAAAGAAACCATGTCCTCAGATAAGAATTTTTAAAAATCTTCAAAGAAAAGGAAAAATAAATGACTGAGCAGCTTTTGGCCCTTCTCAAACACCGCTTTTTCCTGGTGCCAATTCTCCTGCCGTGTGTAGTTCATTTCCCGAAAATGCAATGTAAACTATGCTTTGTACACAGAGGTCATTCAACAAATATTTGCTGTGTGATTAGCCGGTGAAGAGTAATGAAGGTCTAAAATAACACAATCCATTTCCCAAACATACGTGAGGCGAATAAGAGGTGCTCCAGACTAGAAAGAGGTGAGCCAGGTCCTCAGCGCTCTGCCCCTGGGCAACCACTGCCCCAGAGAACTTACCCCACAAGTCCCTGAAGAAATGAGCCCTGGCCAGTCAGATCAAATGCCTGAGGCCAGCTGGGCAGGGTTAAAAAATTCTTCTCTCCCCCCAACAACCTTCCATAGTCTTGCTGTTCCTACCCAGGATACCCATACTGTCGGCAGGGGGCAGAGGCCAGGGGCCACCCTTCCGTGGCCCGGGGTGGTGTGAGAGCAGCCCTTTGCTGGCGCACAACCAAACTTTCTCAAGACAAAGATGAGGGAAACACCCTGTTGGTGTGGAGTGGGGGCACTCGCCACCTCTGCAGGTTCGGCCAGTGCCCCTCCTGACATCATCTTGCTTAGGGGGCTGCTTCACTCCCACCATTCCCAGGACACCCCACTGTCTACTTACATCTCTCCCCTCGACAGACTTCAACGCTCCCGCTTTCCTTTCTGATGTTATGTTTTGCTTTTGCACCCCCCCCTTTTTTTTTTAGGGACTGTCACTCCATGAGCTGGGGAACAGACCCCTTTTGAAAGTGGCAACCCTGACCTAGAAGTAGGTTGGGTCAGTTCCTCGGAAAAGTCTGGGTTGCAAGAGGCCAAACACCTGAGTCAGCTGGAAGGTAAGCACTCAGGATGTGAGACTCTTCAGGATGTGAGACTCTTCTAGGTTGAGTCCATCCGCAGCCACTAAGGACCGACAGCCTCAAAGTGGAAACTGATCTCGGGATTTTTATTATATTCAGGCCCACAAAGTCCCCTAACCTCCTAATGGGTTCCAATTCCACGTTCCACATTCTTCCTCCCTCCTGCCCTAAGCAGATGTGCTGACGTCACTGAAATAGCGTGAAGAGCTGCTGAGAAATGGCACATGCAGGTGATGGGACCAGAGAGGCATGCAGACAAGTGTCTACACGTAAACTGGAGGGAAAACGGTTTATGATTGGCTTCATTCGGAAATAACCTCCCGGGGCCATATCGTTTCTTTGGTAACCACTGTCCAAGCTACTCGAGGAAGAGGTGGCCTGAGTCTGAAAACCACCTTCGCACGAGTAGCTACTCGAATTCAAACAGCTGAGTTTATTTATAAAATACCAGTGGCACAGCAGGGGAATTCTCCGCTTCCCAAGGATGAGGCCTGTTTCCTAAGATGCCCACAGTCCTCATTCAATGACCATCACTGCTGAGGAGTCCTGGCAGGCTCTAGCCTCATAGTCAGGAAGCAGCAGATCACTACCACCAAGCCGCTCCTGCCCGCCAAAGAACTCGGCCAGGCAGGTGTGTGACAGACACCACAGCCGCCTTTAAACTGTGGGAGGAAACTCGCCAAGCTTAGGAAGATGTCTGACATCTACTCAGCACTCGGTAAATATGAATGACTATTATCACCGTATTCCCTCAGCTCCAAGTCTTAAGTTTTCCAAAATTTTAACATTTCTAAAGAAGGACACACCTTTCGCTCCCTGTTACACACAGGGGTCTTCTTATGGCCCCACCCCTCCGGCTGTTAGTAAATGAATGGGGTTTCCCACAATTGATGGGGCTTTTCGAAGCGAAGCAATATGGTCAGAGTGGAGCAAGGGCCAGACACACACGCACCGGCTGCCTTCGGCCAGGCCTCTGGGCTCACGGGGGTCACGCAGAAGGGTCTGGGAGGGCGCCTGGCCCAGGGGAAGAGGGAAGGAGGGGGCCCAGAAGCTGAAGAGCTGGAGGCAGCAGGCCTGGAACTGACACAGGAAAACTGCCTCAAAGGTAAAGCCGAGGAGAAAGGAAGTGCGCGTACCAGCTGGGTCAGCTACCCACGAGGGGAGCCAACAGGGAGGGGACAGAATGAGTGTCCATTTCTGTTCTGCTCAGCGCTGCCCCGCAGCAGCTGGGGAGCCGGGCAGGTAGGCGACGCGGCTCCCCTAGAAGAGGACGGGAGCTGCCACAAGGCTGGACTAGAGGAAGCTCTAAGGTGTCAGCCGAGATGGAACAAAGGAGACCCCGCTGCAGGGATGGGGCCGTCGGCCGGGAAAGGGCGGGCGGGAAAGCGGGCAGATCTGGGGGCCCAGGCCGCGAGTGGGGGGTGGGGTGGGTGGAGGAAGGAGCTCGGCCAGGGGAAGACAGAGGAGGGAGGGAGCAACCAGGGAGTGGGGGACGTGAAACTGGGGGAAGTGGGAGGGGAGGAGAGCTGGAGGCGGGCGGAGGCGAGGGGCCCTCTACGGGGCAGGTGGGTGGGGAGGTCCGCCCTGGGGTGCGGGCCTTCCCTCCGGCCCCGGCTTCTCACCTTTGACGTCGTTGGCCAGCGCCTTCCACATTGGGGCGAAGGCAATGCAGTGGCCGCACCAAGAGGCAAAGAACTCCACGGCCCAGGCGCTGCGCGAGTCCCGCAGGGCGCCGTGCACCGAGTCCGCCTGCAGCAGCGTCAGCGGGTCGGACGGCGAGTAGAGCGCCGAGCGCCGGGCCGCGCCAGCGCCGGGCGCCGCCGGCAGCAGCTGCAGCAGCAGCAGCAGCAGCAGCGACGGCGGCGGACCCGAGCCGCGGCCGCACCAACACATCCTCCGCGCTGCGCCCGCCACTGCGCGCAAGTTTCGGATGAGCTGCTGCTCGGCGGCGCCGCCGCACCCCCTGCGTCCGTCCCGGGGGAGGAGCTACTTGGCCCCGCCCCCCGGCGCCCGTCCCGCCCGCGGCCAATGGGCGGGAGAGCGGCCGGGGGCGGGGCCTACGGGCCCACGTGCCTGAGCCCAGGCTGGACCGCGAGCGCCCCCTTCGCGGTTTACCGAGGCCTCGGAGGCGCGGTAGCACCGTCCCGCCTGGGATGGGAGGAAGCGGGGAGCGCAGCCCCGGCCCCCGGAGCCCCAGCCCCCAGGTGGAAGGAGTGGGGCATCCGCGGGTCGGAGGCCACACCAGCTCTCGCGGAGCTGCTAGGGGCGTGGGGAGGTCGTTTGGCTCCTCACAGGCCCTGTATCCAACTGCAAATGAGTTAAAAGCAGGTGGAAGAGAAGGCGGACCGGTGGTAGGACAGGCTCTGAGTCTCTGACCACCACGACGCCCACAGGGACCACAAGTGTCCACACCGCCTGAGGCCAGTGACCACTCAGCTCTTGCTTCAGGGGGCCTGCAACTTTCCTGTCTGCACCCCATCCACACCTCCTCCTGCACATGGCCACTCCTTGGCCCCTGGAGAGGATGGATGGCCCCTGGGGAAAGCTGATGCAATCTCCATCGTAGAAGCTGGCCTGTGCTCCTGGGGCGATGAGTTCTGGGGTCTTGGGAACCATAGTATGATCTGAGCAATGAGGAGCCACAGCTTGGGAGGACACATCCCCTCCCATGAGTTTCTTGCTCTTTGGAAAGGGGCATGGTTGGAAGAGGGCCAGAATGCTCAGAACCCCGTTCTAACGAGGTGAACATTTGAGCCAAAGACCCCAACGCAGCGTTGGAGGAAGCCTTGTGGCAATCTGGGATGAGGGAGCTCCAGGGAGAAATCTGGAGGTCCGGGCTTTTGTTGCCTTGCTGTGTCCCACTTCTCTGTGCGCAGGCTTGAACTACACAAAGACATTACATGTTGACCGGATGGAGTGTCAGTCCCTCCCCAACTCCTCCAGCCAACTCCAGGTCCCGGGTACCCACTTCCCTCACTTGGAGCAGCCACTGAGACCAGGCCTGGCTCAGGGTCATCAGGATAGATGGTCCTCTAGTAACCTTGGGTTCCAGTGGCTGGAACAGGTGCCAGTAAAAGCCAAATGCCTTCAAATGTCTTCATTGTTCAGCAGTAGATATTTTCCCCAGGGGCCTGATAATTAAGGAGACAATGTCTGCTAAGCATGCCAGCCTGAGAAAGGCACCCTGGATGAGTACACAGAGATGTGCTTGTTCACCTATCTGTTTCAGTGTCAGAAATGGAAAAGGATACAAACCACTTGAATAGATTAGAGGCCCTTTCTTGGCAATGGGGCCAAAGAAACAGAGTTATAAAATGTGGATTCCAATATCTTTGAACAGGGATTTTTGACTTTTTATTCTCGGAAGCCTTTGTTCAAATGGAATCTTTTTAAAAAAAAATTATTTAAAAAAATTTAAAAAAAATAATTTTAGAGAGGAAGGGAGAGGGAGAGAGAGTTAGAAACATCAATGAGGAGAGAGAATCATTGACTGGCTGCCTCCTGCACACCCCTTACTGGGGACTGAGCATAACTCATGACATAAGAGAGGGAATTGGGGAGCTGGTCAACCAAAAATGAGGTAGATGGTGCGAGGAATGCAGCTTGTACACAAATACAGGTAATTATTATGAGCAACACAATCGTTTGGGGTGAAATATGTCATCCCATAGCAGAGCATTAAGTGACTTGCCACTTACTCATTTGCAATGAGGGTCAGAGAGGCATGTAGCCGGAAGGCAAATGCCCAGCAACAGAGAAGGGACCTTTGCTTTGTCCCTTCACAACTCACCTCGAGGTCTTCCTGAGGCACCTTTCCAAGCTGTTGGTTAGAAAACCAGTCCTGAGAGCCACAGGAGAGGACCAGGAGTCTGTGTGGGTCGGGCACTGAGGAAAGTGAAGGCACACAGGGCTTGTTGAGGGGGTGGGGGGTTCCTGGGTTAACTGTTAACTTATAGGGGGGGTGGGGGAGGGGGAACTGACAAGAGCTGTGAAGTCCCTAGCACCCAACAACAGCAGGAAGTCCTTAAAGCACTCTTCCCCTGGAGGGGATGAGGGGAGGGAACTCTGTGATGAGAGGGTGGGAGCTGGAGTACAGGAAGAGGGGCCACCCAGCTGGTCCTGTAACTGCAGCCACTGTCACCAACACAGGGAGGCAGGGAGAAGGGGGGCACCAGGAAAGTCTCGCTTTGACCTTTCTCCTCCATCCTCTGTTCTCTTGCCAGTGCTTCCCATTGGCCAAACCCTATCAAAGCCAGAATGCGAGGATGCCCTGATGATAGTCCATAAAAAGTGGGCTTTCAACCCCAAAGGCAACTTAGAGGAGGATGGAGAGTGGAGAGGACTGTGCCCAGGACAGGGTCCCTAAACCTGGGTCCTTCTAGGCCTCAGAAATGGAAATGGACAACTCAGAAACCCTAGCTCCTCCTCTTTTCCTGTCCACTCGTGGCCCAGAGGCCTTATTCTCTATCTGGAGGCGAGACTGAGGCCCAGCAAAAACGAAGGGTCTTGCTCAAGGCCACACAGCAAGGTAATGGCAGGATCCATTTTCTGTTAGGCTTTCTCCATGACTGTTGAAGCATTGAGAAGGGACGTTTGGGGCAGAACCCTATGTTCAGGGGGAGCTTCCCTGGCCCCAGGTGGAGAGTGGGAGAGGCATGTGTGGGGACAGGGCATATATGAGAACTCTGTATTCAAAGGAATAGGTACCTCCCACACGCATGTGCATGCACACACACGCGCACACACACACTCATTATTAAAAGTAGAATGACTGGCTCATGCTGTCTCTTTTTTTAAAAATTTTTATTCATTTTGAGAGAGAGATTGATTTGTTGTTCCACTTATTTACGCATTCATTGGTTAATTCTTGTATATGCCAAGACCAAGGTTTGAACCCACAACCTTGGTGTATCAACACGGTGCTCTAACCAGCTGAGCTACCTGGCCAGGGCCTCATGCTGCCTGGTTTGTTGGAAATGGGCGGGGCAAGCAGGATTCAATGAGGGTGAGGGTTGGGGGTATGAGGCTCCCGCAGGTTAGGAAAGCTGCTCCGGGTGTGTGTCTAGGAAGTAACATGCTCCAGAGCCCACCCTGGGACCCACAGCCCACTCAGTCTCGGTGCCGGAAGGAGACAGGAAAGGCCGCTCCTTCCTGAAGCCATGCCGTTCTACCTCTGCAATCTGGCGACTTACCACGTTCCAAGATAAACCATTTCATGTCTTTTTCTGTCTCTTTGAACCTCCAACACCCTCACAGCCTCACAAGAGACCTCCCTTCTGTCGTTTTGGTGACAAAACAGGAGCCATCAGACAAGACAGGAGCTGCTTTTCTCCCACCTTGCACCTGTGCTCACCTTGGCTCCCAGCTCCTGCCTCCCATCAAGGCCAAGCCCTCCCTCGGGTTCTGGGTCAGGGGGACTTTGCTCCTGCTCCCCCTCCACCCGCCCTTGCAAAGCTAACTCCCGTCTCCACCAGATGGATTTCTCCAGCAAACAAACGTGCCCTTTGGCTCCCACTAAACACCGACAAAATGGGACTCCTGGATGAACTTCCGCTTCCCAGTGTTGGCCCCGTTTCCTTCCCTCTCTCCCCAGCCAAGCTTCACAACAGACTTGTCTGTGCTCCCGCCTCCACCTCCTCGCCCTGCCCTTCACTCCTCAGCCCACTCCTGTTTGGCTTCTGACCTCACCCCTCGGCTGAAACTGCCCGCCAAGGTTCACAACCTGCTCCGTGGCGCCCCACCCAGTGCGCACACCTCTTCCTCTTGCTCAACCTCACTCTGCCTTCGACACAGCGGGTGGCTCCATCCTTGACACACTTTCTTCTTTTGGCGTTTAGTTGAAGCCACATGAATCCATCTTCTATTGCTGCATCCACAAGTTATCCCAAACTTCACGTCTTTAAAACAACGCAAGTTTGTTACCTTATATTTCTGCAGAAATCCAACAGGGGTCTCAGCATTGCCAACGTGTCAGAGTTGGCAGCGCTGAGCTGGAGGGATGTGGTCCAGGTGGTCCCTGCCCCTGGACCCTGTGGGCTGTGGGGAGCCAGTGCCGTCCTGGGTCCTGGAACGTGGCAGACCAAGCCTCCATCTTCAGAATTCTTCATTATCCTGTAAAATTCTCCATTATCCTCTAAAATTCTCCCTGTGCGCTTGTGCTTGACTGTGGCCTTCCCCTTTGCTAATAGTGTTGGCACCACACACACAAATCTATAGATATGCAAATTGTTTTAGGTAGGTAATTTGGGGGGGCTAAATAGAGACCATTATTTGATAAGTGTTTAATGTCCTTATTGAGAAACAAAGGCTGCCTTTCAACTCAAAGGCTGCCGTGGGTAGGACTGAGGAGGAAAGCACCAGGGATTTCTAAACAGGATGTTGAAGCTGCCATTCCTTCCGTTGCCCTATGAGAACAGATGTGAATTCATAGCCAGGAACTGAACTTATGTGGTCCTCATGGCTGCAAACCTAAGGTGTTTTCTCTCTGCTCAGCTTTTTTTCTTTGAATCCGAGACCCTAATGCTGGTGCTCGTCTTTGGACAGATGCAACATAGAGTTCTTGATCCATTGTTTGGATTCCAATCCAGCTCTTCCACTTGCTAGCTGGATGATACTGGGCATGTTAATTACCCTCCCCAAGCCTCAGTTGTTTTATCTGTTAAATGGGTCCACTGATAGTATGTTTCATAGGGTGATTATCAGATTTAGTTCAATAATGTACATTAATACATGTAAACACTCAAGTAAAACGCTTAGAATGGCAACCAGCAAGAGTAAATAGTCATGTTGCTTATCATTATTATTAACCTCCAAGGGGAGCAGATCAGAGTCTTGGGAAATGGTGCCACTACATTACATTCTTACATGGTTCCACTTCATCAGAAAGCAGCAGATTCTTCTGTTTTCTAGTCTGGGTCTCTCAAAAATGCTAAAAATAGTACAGATACTTCTTACTGTTTAGGTGAATTAACAAGATAAGGATCTCAAAGGCCACAAGCAGGAATTATCAATATTGCAGCTCCCAAGGAATTCCTGAGTGAATTCTTTTCTCTTTAAGGTGACCAGACGTCCCGCTTTTGGCGAGACAGTCCCGATTTTTAACAATCTATCCCTCGTCCCACCATGTTTTAAAAAAGTCCTGACTTTTGGAAAGAGACATATGTACTACTCTTTGTAATATTTTAAGTAATAATAATAATAAAAAAAGAACCCCCCCCCCCCAGGTCAATGGTGTCCCGCTTTACCAATGTTAAAATCTGGTCACTTTACCTAGTGAGAAAATTCAACCTTGAGACCCACAGTAGGAATTTGCAGTTCTAATTCCATTTCACTCAACTAATCATTTGAATTAATTTTCTCAAAAATAGCAGCAATAACATTGACAGAACAGTTAGGGGAGTTACTGAGGTGATTATTGTTTTTTTATATTTTATTTTAAAAAATATATATTTATTAATTTCAGAGAGGAAGGAAGAGATAGAAACATCAATGATGAGAGAGAGTCATTGATTGGCTGCCCTCCACAGGGCCCTACTGGGGATCGAGCCCGAAACCCGGGCATGTGCCCTTGGCTGGAATTGAACCTGGGACCCTTCAGTCCACAGGTCAACGCTCTATCCACTGAGCCAAGCCGCTAGGGTGGTGATTATTATTTTAAAAAATATTTTGACTTACTTCAAATGGGTCAACACACATGCCCCTTTGTGTTGTGGGAACTCAGAATCCTGGAATGTGTTTGGAACAAAAAGTGTGGTTTCGAATTTCCTGACATGCATTTTTCAGGTGGGGAGACACATGCATAAAAGGTGCTTGTTTTTTTTTGGGGGGGGGGGTTTTGATTGTTGTTGTTAATCCTCACCCACGGATATTTTTCCCATTGACTTTTTAGAGAGAGTGGAAGGGGTGAGGGTGAGGGGGAGAGAGAGAGAGAAACATCGATGTGAGAGAGACACATCGGGGATTGAACCTGCAACTGAGGTAGGTGCCCTTGACTGGGAATCTGAGATCCTTTGGTGCTTGGGCTGACGCTCTAACCACTGAACATACCAGCTAGGGCATAAAATGTTTTTAAAGGATATTCTTGTTCAACTTCACTGGAGGGAGATAAGGTAGCAAGTGACCGTTCACTCTGGAGGAGCCTCCAGATGGGAGTAATTATAGGTCTTTCCTGCAAGGCCATTTCATTTGTCCAGAGGAGGGTCCTCCAGTCTTCTTGCTGTCGCCTCATTTTTGTGCTGTGCTGTGTCCTCCAGCTCAGGGCCTCCCCGGTTCCATTTCTCCAGAGAATCATTGATCCCTGTGGCACTGGAGAGGGGTGCACAGTGACCCGCTCCGGGTTGGGATGGGTGCCAGGACTCTGCCCCATCCTTTCCAACTTCAGTCGGTTTCTCAGTTCTCATTCCTGCTGCGAAAGGTCACAAGCAGAACCGGCCTTGGCCGCCTGAGTCAGCCTTCCTGCTGACTCACTGTGTGCTCCTGTTCCGTTGAGCCGGACGTGGCAAGGCCCTCGGGCCGCCCTCAGCTTCTGTATTTCAGCCCCGGCAGGTGTCTGGCCACAGGGGTCAATGCCTCACTCCAGGGGCCTGATCGTGTTGGCTGTAAGTAAATCCTCTCTTGCTGTAAGTAAACCCTGTGCCACTGGAGCGTGGGGTGCTATTGTCTGTTCTCAGTGACCTCACAGCACACGTTGGCCTCTTCCCTGGAGGACACGGATCTGCCATTTAACCTCGGCCGCACAGCCTGGCTACCCAGGAGTGGTGAGAGAGATCTGGTTCGATGAGCCTGGTTATGAAAGAAGCCTAAAACCTGTCTCCCAGGACCCATCCCAGGGCACTGTCGGCCTCCTGGGATTGGTGGTGAGGCTCGCAGAAGGATTAAGGAACTGTGACAACATATGTGGATGGAATAAAAATCACTCGTATTCATTGCCTATAACAAAGAATCATAAAAGACAAGAACACTAAGACACTAAGTAACCTAACGTGCTCGGCAAGTCGTCATAATTGCCCTGTAGGTCCACCACAGGAGGGAACATAAAAATCCACTTCAGCCTTAGCCAGTTTGGCTCAGTGGACAGAGCGTCGGCCTGCGGACTCAAGAGTTCCAGGTTTGATTCTGGTCAAGGACATGTACCTTGGTTGCGGGCACATCCCCAGTAGGGAGTGTGCAGAAGGCAGCTGATCAATGTTTCTCTCTCATTATTGATTCTAACTCTCTATCCCTCTCTCTTCCTCTCTGTGAAAAATCAATAAAATATATTTTTAAAAAATCCACTTCAGCCCTAGCCTGTTTGGCCTGTGGACCGAAGGGCACGGACCTCGGTTGCAGGCTCCTCCCCGGCCCAGAGCCCTGGCCAGCATGTGCAGGAGGCAGCCAATTGATGTGTTTGTCTCGCATCGATGTTTCTATCTGTTCTTCCCTCTCTCTTCCATTCTCTCTGAATATCAATGGGAAAATATCCTCAAGGGAGGATAAAAAAAAAAAAAAGAAGTCCACCTCAGGTACAGAAATGGACACAATCACAGGAACCCTTTGTGTGTCTCCTCCCCAGGGGGCCCACACTAACAGAGGAGGGAGTGACAGAACATCAGGGCACTAGTATCCCCAGTCTGCTGAGACTTCTGACTTGAGTGGGTGGTATTAGAGGGTATGTCCAGGTGTGACTTCGTTCAGGTGTGACTCCTCCCCAGGGTGGATGACTGGGCCAAAAGGTTTGGGTCAAGCAACAGGGGCAAGGGATTCTGAGGCCGTAGAAGGGGAGTACCTCGGGCCTCAGGAGCTCATGGAGTGCAGCGAGTGGGAACTTGAACCTCATCTTCTCTCCCCCACAGAAGCCTTCCCTGGCCCTGGCACAACACCGATAAGAATGAGCACAGACTGGGAGAGGAGGCGAACTCAAACAATGCTGCATCTGTCATCCCAGAATAAAGTCTGTCTTGTCTGACACCCCCATTTTAATGGGACACAGCAACTTGGACTTTCCCTCTAGATCAGTGGTTCTCAACCTTCTGGCCCTTTAAATACAGTTCCTCATGTTGTGACCCAACCATAAAATTATTTTCGTTGCTACTTCATAACTGTAATGTTGCTACTGTTATGAATCATATGCACAGGTTGAGAACCGCTGCTTTAGATCAACAAGAATCATTGAATTCAGTGGTCAAGGTAGTGACAGGCACCTGAACAGCCAGCCCTCAGTTATCTGCTGGCAGAACAAGGCAGCTTTTCTGTTCTTGCCAACGCCTCTTGCTGTGGGCCTATCCACAGTGCAGGTGGGGATGCGGGGGTGGGAGCAGAAGCTTAGGCAGATGTCCCAACGCAGTCCCCCTAGACTCATTTTTTGACACTGGAGGTTCTGGTGGAGGACCATCCTCCAGAAAGGCCTCATCATGGTCCTGGGTCTGGTATCCAAGTGACCATGGTGAAGTGCTGTCTCAAAATGATGAGGAGGCTCTGTGAGCACGAAATCCATTGACTTGTTCAGGGACCCACCAACCCAGCACCACCTACACATCCAAGGCACTGATGGGCACACTGAGGTGTTGTTTTACCTGCTACTTCAGTGGCTGCACAGGGTAGGCGGGGTGGCTGCCGGGAAAGGTAGTCCTGTGAGGCTTCCTGCCTCCTGCACAGTCACATCCGAATGGGCCTGGAACACTTCCTTCATTGCCAAGGTAGAACGCCCTCCCAGCCTGTGCGGGCTTGTCTCCTTGTGTGGGCTTGTCGTCTTGTGTGGGAATGCCATTCCTGCCTCAGAATCGACGCATGCTCCTTCGCTCCGCTTAAGCACAGGTGGTCGTGGTCCTTAGGCACACCCAGCTTCCTGTAGTGACCATGGTGAAGTGCTGTCTCAAAATGAGGAGGAGGCTCTGTGAGCACAAAATCCATCGAGTTGTTCAGGGGCCCACCAACCCAGCGCCACCTACACATCCAAGGCACTGATGGGCAACCTGAGGTGTTGCTTTACCTGCTACTTCAGTGGCTGCACAGGGTAGGCGGGGTGTCATCAGATGGCTGCCCTTCTGTGTTTTCCTGCAAGAGTGATCAACCAGAACTCAAGTCATTGGCCATGAATTATAGGGAAGAAGCTCATCACTACAGAACACATGGTTCTAATTTACCTTCAGTTCTTCTGACTACTCCACCCTGTTGGATCCTTCCATTATGTATCCTCAAACCTTTGCAGCACTTACTGCAATTTGTCATGCCTTGTTTTGGGAATTGTTTTTGATGACTTTAAGCTCCATGAAGTCAGGGGCCACGCCTGTCATCTTTGCTGCCCCCAGCACTAAGCACAGTGCTCAGACAACAGGAAGGTGTGCTGCCTGCCTGAGTGATGAACGTAGGACTGCTCCCATGTGCGGGGCCAGGCATTCCTGTGCAGAGTAAGCAGCTGCCACACACTGCTCACCTTATTCGAAGGCCTGAGCACAGGTGCTCTACTACCCAAAGAGAAACCAGGAATTAGTGTA
Organism: Murina feae; assembly: GCA_004026665.1. NCBI lineage: Eukaryota > Metazoa > Chordata > Mammalia > Chiroptera > Vespertilionidae > Murina > Murina feae. Next base: position 18,188 of record PVJC01014130.1, on the reverse strand, counting down.
TTTTGGGGAGACTAGCTTTCTAAACTTGACTCTAAATCATGAAAAAGTGAACACCCGACATGAACTTAATTTATAAATCAGTTTATTTACAGATTTTTCTTTTCTTAAAGTACATTTCAGTTAACAAATCTATTTACACAGGTGTACATGGGAATTCATCCCAGTTATTTTACAGATCATACATACAAACCACACCCTAAGTCTTGTGTGCAAAGTTGCACTGGATGTGACTATTGGCTGAAAACGACCTGATGACCAGGCTATTTACACATACACAGTAAACGGGTTTGTTTTTCATGTCTGCACGATACAGTACACACGCGGAGGCCAGGCCTCCCAGAGAAGCTTTGCAGTGTGTTTCCCAGAAGGCTTTGCAAAGTCCGGAAGGAAAAGCTATTAAACATAGGTTAATTAAAATGACAGTACCTCCTTTACATCAGTTTACATTGTTTTCTTCACATTTTTATAATACAAAGATATTTTATTGAATTGCTGCACAACCAGTTTAAGATGATTTGTAAACATGTAAATTCCTACAATTTGCATTACACATCATTGTAGTTTCTATCACTGCTCTTTGAGTTAATGTTTTACTCACTAGTATTGTTAAGGTAGTAAAAGAAGATGTAAGTTTGAACTTCTTGCAGAAAGTTATGAGTCTCTAATGCTGTGCGAGTACACACTTTATTCAAGTATTGCAAAAAGCTAAGGCCACTTTTTTTTCAAGACAAGAAAGTGAACAAAATTGTTTTTATCAATAGGCCACAACACTCTTATGAGCAATGAAATCTCTTCTGAAAGAATTTCTCAGAGACCTGTAGTCACAGAAGGGATTTTCTTTTCTTTTAGATAAAAGAAAAACAAATTACCTTCCTTGTTAACTACTTTTGAGCTCTTCCCACGTTTCCCTAGAGTAAAAATTCCAGTTTAGACCTGAAGAGGGAATCTATACCCTGTACTTGTTTAACCCAGAGCTAAGCACCCTGGATAGCACAAATTGTTTTGGACTCAGAAATAAATCTGAAGCCTGTATGTTGGTTTACTACTAAATTCTGAGTGCTATTCTAAAAGGTATTACTGCTGATGCAAAGATCTTTTTCTTAGAGGAATTAAGAAGAAGTGAAAGAGGATGGGAGTGGGAGAGGAGCAAAGATTACAAAGAGGGAATATTTAGGTTCATGGTTAAGAGGCAGAACTTGATCAAAAAGATCCCAATATGGAACAAGTGGCTGGGTATCCATAGTTATCATTCCAATCCTAACAACTGTAATGCTTCCAATTATATCCAAATGGTTAAAATAGTAAGAAATCTGCTAATTATAGATTCCTTTGTTTTCTGCTACCCAACTATGGATAATCATTTCTAGTCAAGAGTAAGACTGATCAGGAATCACTCTCATCTGGAGCCCAGAGCTCCTGGGCCGAAGAAGACAGCGGGTGTGCATGGGGACTGCTGCCATCACATTTTTGGCAACATTCTCACCAGGGGACTCTCAGCCCAGACTGTGGACTCCATGGACTTACAGTATTTCTTTGCTTTTCTGGAATCATAATGTCACAAAGAATAAAGATAAACTTTCTTATTAAAAATTAATTTAGGTCCAAATTATGAAGATGTAGAAAAACAACCTATATTCCTATTATATTGTTTTTAAATTCCTTTATAAAAAATGTACAGCAGCTGTAACGTTTCAGGTATTGTAAGGACAACGTTATCTTACAAACGGCCAAAGGATGTAGACAAGATGTTGTGCTGTCTTCCAAAGCACACAGAGGGCAGAATAGGCCTTTGCTTTTCCTTGGCCACATGAAGCACATCTCCACACCATGGGTCAACAACCCAAAAGCGACCCTCGTTTCTCTTAGTCAACTTGCTCACTATGGCTATGAGACCAGAGCTCAACCTCAAAAGCCAGAAGGAATGCTGGCAATACATCAATCCAAGCGTTTCCCGAGACCCAATCACAACGTTTAGTCAGTGCTTTCCTTATTTGTCAAGAGCTATCACACCAGTCATTGTGCAAAATGCAAATAGTCCAATGTTCTTTAAGGAAGTTTAAACTCATAGTGACAAGATGAAACCAAGAGGAATGGAAGTGTGCATAGTGAAACATCTGAGACGCAAAGGAGGGAAGATGCAGAAATGAACGAACGTGCACACTTAATGAATACACCATCTTTGGGGTTTTTCTAACATATTCTGAAGCTATAATATTTGTAAATAGGAATGCAGTGGATGTCTTACATCATGCTTCTAATCGGGACCTTCAATATTAAGGCATTTACATTCACGCCTAAGATTATCCACATTCTTCTAGGTACTTGAAGGACAGGACTGAGGAAGAGGATCAGCCAGCAAGGCAGGGCACCGAGGTCCCGAGAGCATCACACATGCTCTACTGTAGCAGCTGGAGTCTAGGTAATTTTTCAGATACAGGTAACAGTTGTGAGAAGCAATGCTGCAAGAGGCAGAACTGAATTTACAGCGTCTTTCAATCATGTTATCTCATTCCTGCTACTGCAGGCGATCTTGGAAAGGCCTGTCTTTTCTTCACTGAATTAAACTGCCTTCTTTGATGTGTGTGTGTTTGTTGAAATTGGAGGATTCCTGTGCAAAGACCACGAACCAGAGAAGCTTCAAGACGGAAGTGGAACTATTATAAGAAGAATCTTTCGCTTCTGAAGTAGGGACACACATTTTCAACTTAATAATTTATCTTAAAATAAATTAAAAAAATGTTCCATAGCACAAAACAAGCACACAAACAACAGACAATATCTTTTTGTCTTTGGTGCACACACTCATTTCCTAAATCATTCAAGTAATAGTGTCTCTGATTTCTTGGGGAGGGATGGAGCTAAAAGTCTGAAGGCCAATGAATGACTTCCACTGTTGCCATGCCTGGATGCCTGAGATGGTCTTGAGGGCCTGTGATTCTGGGAGCAGCAGCGGAGGTTCAGAAGAGGAAGAACAGTGCGGGGCAGGCAAGGGGCAGAAGAGCCAACCCTGCATCGGTCCTCTGAGCCCAGTCTTTAGTGGAGGCATTCTTTGTTCTCATGCCCATATAGAGAAACTAAAAATAATGCAAAGATTTACAATTCTTTAGATGGTGCTCAGAAAGCAAGGCTACTATTAGTTTCTGTTAATGTGACAGTCCACTTTGGTGCTGCTCAACTACAATAAAGGAAGAGAACGGTCTTCAAAGAGAAATGAACTCCAGGATGTGAAATAGTCACTCACTATTAAACTTGCCTATTCAGAAGTGGTTAAGGACTTAATACTGTTAGAGATATCACAAACCAGGATTACATTTCAAAAATGGTAGGATGCATTTATCTATATACCTCTCCTGCCTGACTTCAGACTCCAGAAGTGATAGCCTAGTCTAAGCTATGAGGTAAGTCTGGTGTTTTCAGCCCTCATCTGAGACCCAGTAGGGGTGCTAACAAGAGGTGTAGAATTATATACTGTGTGTCCACATCAGGTGTGCAACCTGCCCACTAAACATCAACACTAATCCAGTGGACAGTCTCTAAAGGCAGAGGCTGTAATACCAGATATACCGCATTGTCCCGTGGGCTCCAAACCAGTCGTCTTTGAGAACAGGTACCAGGTCCAGAAGCATTCTTGCTATGATGGAGATGGGGTGTGTATCAGGAGGCAGAAAGGCCCAGGACTCATATTAGCACTCAGTGTTCGATTTATTTGCAAGATGTCACACAAGTAGCACTCTCCCCTGTTTTTCACTGATTTGATTCAGAACATCTATAGTATCTCTGATCAAGGTCTCAAAGATCCCATCAGCTAGTTGCATCTTCACACACAACTCATCCTCATCATAGTTCACCCACTGTGCCTCCTCTTCATGGAGCTCCTGCACCTAGAATTTAGAAAACACAAAGGTTAGAAGTTACCATAAAAGCTAGGAAATGTATTATATTTGATGGCTTTGCAGTCCCATCCATGGGAAAACAGGCCAAGGAAATAAGCCAGAGAAAAAGGGTAAGTTATATAAACAAACTTTCAAAGCTGCAAAAAATATCAAAAAACTCAACTTCCAAATGAAATAAAAGTGGTTTCAAAACTGTCAAAATGGAATTTAACAATATTCCAGTATTTTATAGGTAGTAAGGATCACAAGCATGTTGTCTGTGTTAACAGAAGATAATGTGTATGAGAACTTGAGGAGAGAAGGAAGCAAGTTACTAGCTATATAGCTTTACAATTATAAAACGCATATATCCAAAGACAATACTGGACATGATTCTGAAGTATCTATACTAGTATATGTAAAAGGCTAATATGCAAAGTGTCCCCTCAGGAGCTTGACCAGGAGACCCAGAGTTCGATTGCTCTCTATGATGTACACTGACCACCAGGGGAGCGGTGCAGAATGAAGGAAGGCCCCTGACAGTCAGTAGCCAGGGAAGGAAGGCCTCGGCTAGCAGCCAGAAGGCCCTGATTGGCCCTGATCGCCAGCCAGGCCTAGGGACCTTACCCGTGCACTAATTTCGTGCACTGGACCTCTAGCTATAAATAAATGAATAAAATTTAAAATGCATTAGAGTACTTTAAAAAATGTACTATCGCTTAAGCTTATTTTTAAAATCATTGTTATACAATAATTGTTTCTTTTGCATTTTAGGGTTCTGGGATTCCTATGGTAGGCCACAATTAATCAAATTAGAACTGCCCAAAATTTTTTGCTTGTTTACAATAAACATTTTAAAAGCTACTTATAAAAGAAACATATCAGACTTATTATATGTAATGATGCCAGTGAGATGGAGGCTAGGTGGGGAAAGTAATTATAAACCCCGATCCAGCCCCAAACTCAGTAGTTATTGCAGTGATGGGGGTGTCTAACTAGAAGTCTAAAGGGGCAAAAAAAGCCATGATAACAGGTTCCCGACTTGCCCTGATTACAGTTGCATCTTGAAAAAGACAGAGGAGATGAAGAGGGGAATGTAGTTCTCAGTACGAGGAAATGAGAAGACTCCTGGGAGGAAGAGACCACCTCATCCAGGAGCCTGGGCGAGCAAGAGGGAAGAACAGTGTTGGCCAACATGTTCCCTTGGCCAGGGTTGACAACCACACAAGGTGGCTGCTCCATTCTTTCTCTTTGAGGGGGTTTGTTTGAAGGATATGTAAACAGTCATTCCTTTGTTCCTTAACTTATGCTCCATGAACAGATATGCCACCCAAAAGGACTCTTTGGTCAAACACATTTAGAACACTGCCTGTGCGAGTTTCACAATGGACATGAGCCTATTAAAGGGAATTCCACGAGGAAAGGACTTGTTTAACTCAGAGTTGCCTCTATTTGTTTTGTGTGGGTATATAAGAAATATTTTCACCTACCAAGGAACTGGTGCTCCTCTCTTATGAAGAATGCCATATGTAACAGCCCAATGCAACACTTCCCAAGCTGGTGCTGAGAGAGAACCATGTTCTGGGAAAGCTAACAGGTGTGTGTCCACAAAAGATTTCATAACTCCCATGAATTTATTTGTTCAAACCAAGTTGCACAGCTTTCCTTTTTATGTTATCTCAGCTGTTAGTATTAAGTCTGTTCTCTGAGCAATTTTTTCCCCAATAACATTTAGAAAGCACTGTCCTTAAAGTGAAGAGTTAGGCTCAGGATGTTATCCATCAGTCCTTTCAGTGTACCCTCGAGGAGCCCCATAGTGCTCTCATCATAGCAGCAAAAACTACGCTTCTCCTTCAGAACAGAAGCTATTCCTTTTCAGCCGGTGAGAACTAACATGTTCTCTGTTTTGCTGTGGCCACCAGAAAGCACAAAGCCAACTTGGAACTTCACCAATGGCAACCAAGGGATCTTATAACCTGCAAATCTGCTTCCATTTTTTTCTTCTGGTTTTTAGAGTCTATTCTATTCTATTTCAGTTCCCCCTGCTCCTGAAGATGTATGCATGTAAATCAATGCATGCTATATATACATCAATTAAATTATAAGTCAGTGTAACAGTAACTTCATTTTTCTTTTTTTCAACAGGGTATGAAATATAGACAGAGCAACATATGGTCTTCCACCATATCCTTTGCACAAGAGGAAATAGAGATTACCAGGTAGGTGGATTTATACTTTTTTGATTAAAGAACAAGACAACTATCAATCTGGAAGGAAGGTTCTGCCTGCAGGACTTGGGCGCTTCTCCCTCTGTGTTCCTAAGCTCTCCTGTTCCTGCTCAACTGTAAAATCATCCCATGGAACTGTATTCTGTGAGCCCCTGAATATTTTTCTTTTTATTTATGATTCCTCAGTGACCAGGACAGTAGTACAAATAGGTGTTGCCCTAACCAGTCTGGCTCAGTGAATAGAGCATCGGCCTGCGCACTGAAGGGTCCCAGGTTTGATTCTGGTCAGGGGCATGTACCTTGGTTGCAGGCACATCCCCAGTGGGAGTGTGCAGGAGGCAGCTGATTGATGTTTCTCTCTCAACGATGTTTCTAACTCTCTTTCCCTCTCCCTTCCTCTCTGTAAAAAATCAATAAAATAAATCTAATCTAATAAAAGAGCAATATGCAAATTAACCACCACTCTAAGACACCTAAGCCACACCCACCAGCCAAGCCACGCCCACCAGCCAATCAGAGCAGCTGTATGCAAATTAACCCAGCCAAGATGACAGCCAACAGCCTCGGAGCTAGAGCAAACAGGAGGCTTCTGTTGCACCTGCGATGGAGTTGAAATTGCCTGTCTAGGCCGGCTGGGCCTCTGCTCAAGGCAACAATGTTTCAATTATAGAAGCCACAGAGCTGAAGCAAACAGGAGGCTTCGTTGCCTGCCTAGACCTCCGCTCAAAGCAACAAAGTTTCAATTATAGAAGATAAATAAACCACAGAAACCTGATTCCAGCCAGCCTTGCTGGGACATTGAGCCAATGGGAGCTGTGGGCTACCTGAAAATGGCCCTCAGCACCTCACCCAGGCTGGCCAGGTACCCCAGGAGGGACCCAAAACCTGAAGTGACTGTGGGCAGCCTGAAAGCCTGCAAATGGCCCTCAGGCCCGCACCCTGGCTGGCCACACCCCAATGGGGTGAGGGTCCACACTGGGGGCCTTGGTCAGCCTGCAAACAGCCATCAGCCCCTCACCCAGGCTGACCAGGCATGCCAGCAGGTGGACATCCCCAGAGGGATCCCAGACTGCGAGAGGGCACAGGTCAGGCTGAGGGACCTCCCGAGTGCACACATTTTTGTGCACCGGGCCCCTAGTTGTTATATAAAACCTCAAAGCAAATTGGAATTAAATGTGTAAAGATCAATTTAGGCTTAACTTGAGAACTTACCAACATTATAAGTAGAAACTCAGAAGCTATGCAATACCTTATCAGATCATAAGGGGATTCAGTATTATTTAGGCGGTTTTGCTGCAGGATTTGAATATTAAGTGCAATTCTACCTACAGTAGGAATATTTTTCAAAGTTACTGTATACAAAAGGGCATACAAAAGTTGGTCTAATTATAGCAGTACTCCCTTATTCATGGTTTTGCTTTCTGTGGTTTTAATGACCCACAGTTAATCGTGATCTGAAATATTAAATGGAAACTTGTAGAAATAAACAATTCAAAAGAAGCAACTGTTTATTATAAAATGTTTAATATAATAATCTGCCATGTCACAGGGCCTTTAAAAGGGCAATAGTCCTTTCAAGGCCACCTCTCCAACAGTTATCTCCTCCTCTGCATCATCAGATTTTCTCCTTTGAATTCCTCCTACCAGCCTATTTCTTTCCAGCAGAAAAGATCCTCTCATTACCAATTCCCTCTTTAACTATTTTCTTTACAAAATAACCTCTATTCAGTTAATTACTGTGAGGATCAAGTAAAGCATGAGAAGGACGACGAAATGTAAAACACTATACAAATGTTTATCTGAGTAAATGAAGCACTAGAGAGGTACATACTTGGGGAAAACTGATCAACTTAAGTATTACTCATTTTTAATTATATAAATGTAAATACAGACAAAATAGGAAGTTCAGAATGAAAATATTTAAAGATAAACTCAAACCTAGTAACATCTGAGTTTCCTAAGGTTCGACTCAAAAAAAAAAAGGACAAAAGACCTTTTTTCCCCCCTTTCCTTTTTGTTTGTTTGATAAATTTTTTTTTAATGCTAGAGAAATGTATCGCAAAATAGAATAAATCCTATCCAGCTAAAATTCTGAATAATGATGAAATAATTATTGCTAATATCTATTGAGTTATGTGCAGTGAACTGTTCAATACAGACATATAAATGCTCCTTTAATCTTCTTAATAATTTTATCACCTCCATTTTGCAGATAGGGAAATGAGGCACAAAGGGGTTAGTCAGATGACTTGTTGGAGATTATACTCCAAGTAAGTGGCAGAGCAGGTACTTCAATTTAAGAGTCTACACTGGTTTCTTCTCAAATCAGTTCCTTAAACTTTGCTTTCTTTCTTTTTTTTTTTTAAATATATTTTATTGATTTTTTACAGAGAGGAAGGAAGAGGGATAGAGAGTCAGAAACATCAGTGAGAGAGAAACATCGACCAGCTGCCTCCTGCACACCTCCTACTGGGGATGTGCCCGCAACCAAGGTACGTGCCCCTGACTGGAATCGAACCTGGGACCCTTCAGTCCGCAGGCCGAGGCTCTATCCACTGAGCCAAACCGGTCAGGGCAAACTTTGCTTTCTTGACTTTTTATTTCTCAAGTCCTCCACACCTACAAAATACTGTTAAGTTAAATATTCATCTACTGAGTTCAAAAGAAAGCAATTTCCAAAACTGAGGAGCAGAAATGCAGCAGGTGAAAGCTTTACAAAATATTACTATTATAACTTAAGGTCAACTCTATTCCCTTTCCTTTCAGGACCTAACTACATTCTGGTTTCAGAAGAGATGGTCAAAATAAAAACAGCTGTTATATATACTGACCAGGATATGATCCACTCGGTCTCTTTTCTTTCTTCCAAATTTCATCATTTTCTGCCAATCTGTTTTGTGGTTTGGCTCCTTTTTAAGACTAAACAACTTGAGTACTTCGGTTGCTATGAAGTTCTGTAAAAACAAGAGGAATGAATAAAACACAAAGTTTCTGAGATTTCATGCTTATAACGCAGAAAACAGATTTATGCTAAAAATGTAACATGTATATTAAAGAGTATACAAATTTCTTCCACTTACAGTTCCACTTAGCAATTTGAAAAACATTCCAAAAGCTCATACTTTATTCACTTAAAGAATTTTTGTTTTTACACAACATAAAAAAGTAAAACCCACTGATGAATCTGCAAAGAAAAATCACTTAAGAGGCTCCCAACCCAAGAACAACCATTAGGTGACTTCAAGCTGGCAAAACTAATTAAGAAAGCATTAAATAAATCTCTGACCCTAAAAAATCCAACATAAATTTGGGAGCAATGTCATTTGAGCAAAGTACACGGCTTTGGCTGGGATAGTTTATTTGGAAGTATCAAGATTCAGTTAAACTTTAAAAAAATCAACACTTCAGTATTAGAAGCCTCATAATTTTACTGCCAGCAACATTAGGACTATCATCTTTTTAAAACTTTATGAACTGTTATTTCAATATTAAAATTAGTGGAAAGCATCATTGTGAAATATATTAATATACATACTCTCATACTGCTTATATATATCATGTGTCTTGTGTTATTTTCAACTTATGTGTTGTTATTAATAATTTTTATCACTTTTTAAGTATATTTAAGGTCTATTAAATATATATTTAAGTATATATATTACTTATTAAAAAACAATGATCTTAATGGAGGAAATGGAACACTTATGAATCAGAATCATTTGAAATGATTCTCAAACTACAATTATGCTCCCCAAACTCCACTACTCCATCTTAAACACATACAGATTCAAGGATGCATCAACTGTGGAGGGTTGAAAAAACACTAGTGTTTTGAGAAAGCTCCCCAGGTAGTTCTGATATTCCTCAAAATTGAGAATCATCTTAAAAGTTTCTTTTCTTTTTTAAAAAAAATATATTTTATTGATTTTTCACAGAGAGGAAAGGAGAGGGATAGAGAGTTAGAAACATCGATCAGCTGCCTCCTGCTCACTCCCCACTGGGGATGTGCTCGCAACCAAGGTATATGCCCTTGACCAGAATTGAACCTGGGACCCTTGAGCCCACAGGCCAATGCTCTATCCACTGAGCCAAACCAGTTAGGGCAAAGTTTCTTTTCTTTAAGTTAATCAAATTTATTTTCAAAAACTTTTTTTTGTTTTTTTTTGCTACTTACCTTAATCTAAGCAGAGGCTAGAAAACTTTTTCTGTAAAGAACCAGATTATAAATATTTTAGCAGGAAAGTAGCCCTATAGACAATATGTAAACAAATGGTGTGGCTATGATCCAATAAAGCTTTATTTATAAAAAGAGGTGGTGGGTTGGATTTGGCCTGTGGGCCACACTTTGCCTACCCTGATATAAGCACATATCTTATAAACCCATCAGTACAAATATTTTCAAAAGCTTTCTGTAGTCAATAATACTGTCTGATACATTTGAAAGTTCCTAAGAGAGCAGATCTTAAAAGTTCTTATTACTAGGAAAAAAATTTGTAACTATGTGTGATAATAGACTTATCTTTTCATAATATACACAAATATCAAATCACTATGTTGTACACCTGAAACGAGTATGTTAATTATATCTCAAATTAAAAAAGACTTGTTTAGGCAATGCCATCACATCGTATACCAGGATAATGTATATGAACAGTATTAATGTATTTTGATAGTTCACATATACTCCTGGATGATGTAAGAAAATACACCAATAAGTTGAGTAACTAGAGGTATGCTCTCTGGAAAAAGAAAAGCTTTCAGTGATCAATTAAGTTTAGAAAAAATTCCAGAGCCTTACTCCTCAGAGTCATTCTGGAATCAACAGCATCAATGTCACTTGAGAGCTTGAAAGAAAGGCAGAATTTCAGGTTCTATGAGTAGGAATCTCCATTTTAACAAAATTCCCAGATGGTTTATATGCACATGAAAATCTGAGAGGTGCTGCACTGAAAATATCACCTTTGCTAAATTAAATAAACATGTAAATAGGCAGAGAATTTCCACCAATGTAACTTTAAAGTTGGTTTGATGGGAGTCCTTATAGCTTCAGATCACTTCATCTTTTCAGGGGCTTCTTAGATAACAAAGTATTTTTTATATAACATACTACTATCCCACATATTTCAAAACCACATTACCAATTTGAAATCTCCAAAATGGAAGTCAAATATGAAAAGGTAACACCTATGTGTCTAGGGTGGACATATTTGATACATGATGTGTTTTCAGATGTACTTCTAGAATATTATACTTATCTCTAAATTACCAAAAACTCATCAAAAATGCCTATGAGATGCAATAATTTGTCTCTCTGAGAATTTCCCAATTTTTCTTAGACATTATAAATTGTATATATATAGGAAATGGCTTTTAAAAGTTATGTTTTGTTGCCCTGGCCAGTTCCTCAGTGGTTAGAGCGTCAGCCGTCAGACTGAAGGGTCCCGGGTTTGATTCTGGTCAAGGGCATGTACCTCGATTACAGGCTCGATTCCCAGCCCTGGTTGGGTGGGTACAGGAAGCAACCAATTGATGTGTTTCTCTCACACTGATGTTTCTCTCTCTCTGTCTTTACTGCCCCCTTTCCACTCTCTCTAAAAATCAATGGAAAAATATCCTCCAATGAGGATAAAAATGAAAAGTTTGTTTGTTTTGCACATCTTGAGGATTCAGGATTCCTCTTGTCCCCTTTCTTTACTGTTCATGTTTTCAACGAATGAAGTATTTATTCAATACCCAGTATGGAACAGGCTCTCAGGACAGAAAGGTGACTAAGACAGGGGAGTACCTGCTTTTACAGCATGTATAGATTTGTATAAATGAACAGCATTCAAAAAGGAGATACTCTACAGTTTGCAGTTTACCTTGATTTCATCAAGGTTATTTGGATTTTTCACTCGTCGGAAATAATTAGAGTTGATTCTGCATGGCTTCATCCAGACAGGTTGATTCAAGTTGGGATCCTCAGCAAATATTTCCTCAAAAATCTCTTTTGTTAAATCAAAAACCGCCTTGATAGAGAAAAAAATAAAATAAAATGGCTAAGAACCCAAATTTCAGACAAGAGGGAAGTCTAAAGTAGAATTATTCCTCCAAGTTACATACCTGTTTGTAGACCCTTTTACTAGTGCTTTCTAGATCGAGACCCTTACTGGAACAGCCAAGCAGCTTTGCGGGAATACTGATGCTATGAAGATCATGACCTAACTCTTTCCATTTCCAAAGTTCTTCTGCGGCGCTGTGCACAAGGACTTCTACTTCCTCTGCAGTATGTGGGACTGCCAAGAGTGTGTCACATGGCTTTTGGGGAGGTTTTTTAAGTTCTGCCATTAGAGGTACAATTGCTTCTTCTGCCTTATTTTTTTGGATCTTGTGAGAAGAGCTCAAACCAAAATCTTCATCAAACCAGTCTTGATCATCTCCCAACACGCTCAGGAACTCACGGCTGATCTCAAGTTCAGCAAGTCTCTTAGCAAGCTCTTCCTGCCCACTAGCACCAAATACTGGACTCTCCTGCAGAAATGGCACATTCAGATAGAACACCTTTTAGTGACCTCAGATCACTTAAGGTTTATTTTTTAAGACAAAGCAAATATATTATTTGTATATTTACTATATCTCTAATAAATAAGCAAAACAAACTATATGGTGGTTACTAATTTAAGAAAAAACTATCCTGTGTCCCATAATTCTGTTTACATAAGCTGAATTTTTATAAAATGTTTATTGATTAGTTTTTTTTCCCTTTTTGTATCATTATTATTCTGTTTCTGTAGAACTATCTGGTCTCTGGGATTTGGAAATGGGATATGAAATTTCTCACCTTAATGATTATTTGGCTCAAGTTACTCAAAATCATTATTTGTTCAACTGTCCATGGACAACTCAAACAAGTTGATAATCTGAGTAGATGCCATAGTGGATTTAATTCAGTTTTATCAGAATCAATACCATAACTGGTAATCTTTGCAGAACAACTATGACTGAGTAGATATGGGGACAAATAAATTCATACGAAAAAAAGAACTGGATTGAGAGCCACTGTAAAGCTCCATGGGAAATCTGTTCAATGAATCTGAAAGGGAGTCTATCTAATCTGCGGGCAGTATTCAAGGATTGTCAATCCAACATAAACCTGTCAGTGTTTGTGACAACTCTATAGTGACCACTCATGACGTAACAGAGGACAATTATACTTCAGGCAGAAAAACAGTTAAGGGCCTTTAAAAACTAGTACACTGACCTTCAATAAATAAATAACCTGCAACACACAAAATCTGAATTAAAATGCATGACAAAAGTGAGGTTAACTGACATTTCTTCTAGGCAAAATACTTACAGGTCTGGGACACATATCTGGAGAAGAAATCTCTTCTTTTTCATCATCCAATTCAGACCTTAAGAAGTCACTTGGAACACTTGATGATTGTTCCTCAAGATTTGGAGACAGGCCTTGGAATGGCACTTTCTTTTGATCATCAAGAAACTCCTGATTGCTAAGCTGGATTTTCTCATTCCTAGCTTTTTTAATTTGCTGTAGTTGACTGACTGTGTCTGTCACAAAGACTTTTAGTAAACTGTCTGTTAGTAAGCTGACTGTTTCTAGTTGTTGCTTTGATTTTTTTTCCTCACTTACTGATGACCTCAGCTGGGCTTCCAACTGGTTCTTTTCTCTTGTTAAAAGATCCAGAAATGGGGTAGGAAGTTTTTCTGAAACCTCAGGACACTGGTTCTCATCCTTTTCTGTAATCTGCTGTTGCTTCTTTAATTCTTCAGAAAAGGTATTGTCTAAAGTATCGTCTTCTGCAGCAATGGAAACATCTTCTGTGGCACCAGAAACAAGGCTTTTGTTTTCCTGTGAAGAAATCAGTGAATCCACTGGAGATTGCTGGTGAATGTGGGCTTTAAGTACCTCTGAAATGTCCTGTAAATGGTCTGTTTCTATTTTAAGGCTTCTATCAACTGAGGCTTCAATATCGTGCACACCACGTAAAGATTTCTCATACAAATATTCAACTGCATCCTTTTCTCTATCAAATGTGGGACCCTCTGTATCTTTTTGTTCTTGATTATTGTATTGGTATTGTTCATCTGAGTAACAGTCTTCTTCTTCATTTATGTCTACATAGTCTTCAAAGTTTTCTGGAATTTGAGATATTTTTTGTGGAGGAGCAAAAATACCATGCTTCTCTTTGCACACAAAGTACACAATGCCATCATATGTTCCATTGTTATTTCCTTCAGGTTTATCCAACTCCACTCCAGCCCAAAATCCTTTAGCAAAACTAGTCACACCTTTGAATCGAAGAGTTCCCGGCTGAACATTGCCAATCAATACCCTATCACCAATGTGGAAATCAAGTAACTCATCTGCAACAGGAACTGAGGTCAAAGAAGAGCATTCAGTAACCCCCTGTTCATGCTCCACATCACTGCGCTCCTTACTTTTCATGAGCTCAGTAGGAGACTTGAGTTCTAACAGCCTTTCAGAGTGGATATTGCTATGAATAGAAAGGCTTTTCTCACTGAGGCACTCACTGATTTCACCATCAGTACCAAAGCTGTTGGCTTCACTTTTAGAGCTTCTTGTTGGCTGTAACCTGTCTCTGCAAGACTGAGTGTCTCTCCTGAGTGACAACAATGACGATACCTCAAAGTTACCTTTACACAATTCAGCTGAAATGTCTTTCTTGACAGAAGACACTTCAAAATCTTCAGAGTATGATATCTCTTTAGGAGCAAGAAGATGTTCTGACAAAGACAAGTCTCTTTCTTTTATGTTCTTTTGTTGATGAATGCCTCTTTCTGATTGGATGTTTTGACTATGATCTATATCTTGATCTGATTGTCTCTCTTTTAATTCTTTTTTATCAAGGTCTTCAATGGCTAAGCTAACTAAGTCTTTCTGAACATTTATAGTATCTAAAGAAAGATCTTTCCTTGAAATAATTTCAGATGAATCTCCTTGTTCCAGGTCTAGTTTCAGTAAGACATCAGACTTCCTAGATTGTTTAAAATAGGCTTCTTCAACCGTACTCTCCTCTAACTCTGTGTATTTTACTGCTTGTATTTCTGATTTTTGACTAGCTTCTTCTTCAACCTTGGCATCTGACACATCCAGAATTCTATTAGGGGCATTTAATTCTTTGGGAGGAGGAAATGAAGGTATATTTTCTAGAGAATCTCCAGATTCTGCTTTGATTTTCCTTGATGTTCTAAGAATTGGTGACAAAGTCTGAAAATGCTCTTCTATTCGACTGTCCAATTCAATCACTCTCCTTGCATAAGCAGATAAAGACCTTTCTGATACTGATCTCTCAGAAACTGCCAATGCAGCATCTTAAATGAAAAAAATAACATAAAAATTATTTAACCACAATTCTCAATTTCTGGAACCAATGTTTAAATAAAAGCCAAATCTTAGTTAATAAACACTTAGGTCAATAAATCTAACCTGTTTTGGTTACAATATAAGGTAAGTTTTTTCTTTAAGAGAATATACTGTACCAACAATAGATATTTAAAATGACTGAAAATTTAAAGTTGGAATAATTTCTTACTTTCCTAACTTATAAAGTGAAAAAAAAATGGATCTAAGTTTATGGAGGCATTTATCTTCATGATCATTCTCAAATAATGCAAAAACAGAATTTTGTGACAAATACTATATGTTATATGCTATATTTGTCTCTCCTTCTATATATATACTTCTAAAAGAATGAATTTTCCTGAGGATTTTAACTAAAGTTTTGAATATAAAAAGTGGAAAGAAAAAAGATAAACTATTTTTACAAATACAACACTTTAAGAGCTAAAATAGCAAAATAAAAAGAAAATAAGTAAGATCAGATGTGCTAACAAACCAAGAACTAAAATTTGAATTCAAACTGCTATTTCACCATTGTTACAAGGTAGGGTTTTCATGCCTCTGTTTTATTTCCTCATTGACTAATACTTTATTTTTAATAATTCTTATCTTTCTTTTTTTAAAATATATTTTTATTGATTTCTTACAGAGAAGAAGGGAAAGGGATAGAGAGTCAGAAACATTGATGAGAGAGAAACATCAGTCAGCTGCCTCCTGCACACCCCCAACTGGGGATGTGCCCGCAACCAAGGTACATGCCCTTGACTGGAATCGAACCTGGCACCCTTTAGTCCGCAGGCTGATGCTCTATCCACTGAGCCAAACCAGTTAGGGCAATAATTCTTATCTTTCTTTGTATTAAATAGAAAAAATATACTCTATATAACCATTTACCCTGAGAAATAGTATACGTTGAAAATACACATAGTCAGAAACAGAATCTGACTAAGGAAGAATTTAGAGATACTGATGATACACTTAGCCATTTTAGATTGTCTCTATGCCTCAGTTTTTAATCATAAATTTGGAACAATAAAGACAGATTCATATAACTGATGCATAATCAAGAAACCACTTAAAAGTATAAAAGTTAAAACTTAAAATATTAAATAATCTATTATCTTTAAAAAATTCATTTCTTAATAAAAAGCTGAAAGGGAGAATTGTGTAGGTATTAGCATAAATCTTCAGTCTATGTAGCAACAGTGTCTTTGTTTTTTCTAGTTACATACCAACATGTTCAGCAATAGACTCCAGGGATCCTCTGGAATGTTCTGAGTCCGTTAGTGATTTCCAGTTCTTTGCTGTTTCAGATCTGAAATAGAAATTAATGGTAATAAATATAAGGCTGGTACTATAATAACTAATAACAGAGCAGTCAATTCTTAGAAAACTACTTCTTCCTTCTTATCCACAGAGGCATTTCCAATCTTTGCCACTTTCATCAAGCCTATGTCTGACCCTCATCACTCTCAGTATATGATCTTGCCTCTTTTAATGAGAAAAATAGGCCATCAGCATGAACTTTTTGTCTTTAACTTTTAACCTACAAATTTATCTATAATCACAGCCATTCCAACTGCCTTTCTTCTATGCAGGAAAGAAAAAGGTGTGTCTCTCATACTTGTTCAAAGCTAACTGTTCAAGCCTCATTCTGCCCCAAATGATACACATTTCCACAGCCTCACTGATGATAATCCTCAATTATCCATTCTCTTTCCTACAGTATTAAAGCCTTCGTTCTGAAAATTTCCCCCCTTAACTTATAAGTATGCCTCAAGCCTCAAAAAAGTCCCCCCCTTAATTCTTCATTCCTCCACCTCATGCTACTGTCTCTATTTTGGCTTCTAATCCTGCCTTTTATAATGTTCTTAAATGTTGCTATTTTATTATATTTAGTACTTGTTATTCTCTCTGAATGCGTACCTTCTTTGGGTTATGTTGCTCTATTTTATGGCTTCAGCCACTGTCTATATACTGCTCATCCCCATATATCTAACCCTGACATCTTACCTGGATAATTCCACTTATATGAATTATAGGCAACTCAAAATTAAAATTTTAAAACCAAATCATGAACTTCTCACAAAAGGATACCTGAGGATTATAGCTTTTAGGTTAATGAAACCTTGACCCAACCAACTACTTAAGAGAAACCTGGGAATCATCCTGGATTTCCCCTGCTTCCCTATCAGTCAAGTCCTCTTCTTAAATATTCCTGAAATCTGTCTCCTATTTTCTATTCTTATTACTGCTGATTATTTGAGACCTGGATTAGACTACTTTCTCCCTACTTTTAGGCTTATTCCTTCTATCTTTCCTTCATATTGTAGTCAGAAAGATCTCTCCACACATAAATATGATTGTATTAATCTCTGATAAAAATCCTCCAGTAGCTTAATTAATAAAACTCTAAAACCATTCAATAGTATATTATGTAGAAATTAAAATAAAATTTACAGTTTATAATGAAAAAAATATATGCAACAAAAATACACAAAAATCCAAGCATAAAAAATTCTAGAAAGAAATATATCTAATTGTTGACATTTAGATTTTTGGGAGAGCTCGGTATAATATGATTTAAACATTTGTTTATTGCTTTCCTGAATATTCTAATAATCTTCTATAATAAAAGCGAAACATGCAAATGTGACCGTTACCACCAGCCAATCAGAGCGACTGTATGCAAATTAACCCAGCCAAGATGGAGGCCAACAGCCA
>PVJC01014129.1:0-36907 GCA_004026665.1 Murina feae | reverse complement strand
ATTTACCATAGCTAAAATATGGAAACAGCCTAAGTGCCCATCAACAAATGAATGGATTAGAAAACTGTGGTACATCTACACAATGGAATACTATGCTGCTGTAAAAAGGAAGGAGTTCTTAGCATTTGCAGGAGTATGGATGGAGCTGGAGAACATAATGCTAAGTGAAATAAGCCAGTCAATGAAAGAAAAATACCACATGTCCTCACTCATCTATGGATAATAATAACCATTATCAACTGGTGAACAAAAATAGATACAGAGGCAGAGCAACATCAAACAGACTGTCAAATTACAGCAACAAGGACAGGGACATTGGGGGGGCGGGTAACAGATCAGCCAAGGGATTTTTGTGTGTGCATTTAAGCATAACCAATAGACACGAAACACTGGGGGGTAGGGGAGGCTGGGGGAAGGGCAGGGGGAAAAAGAGATATATGTAGTAATCTTTATAAAGCTTTATGTAATTTAAAAAAATGTAAAAAATAAAAAATACAAAAAAAAAAGCATTTGAAAAAAATCCAACACCCTTTATTGATAAAAACTCTCAGGAAAGTGGGAATAAAGAAAACATTACTCAATATAATAAAAGTCTTATACGACAAATCTATAGCCAACATCATACTCAATAGGCAAATACTAAAACCATTTCCCCTAAGAACAGGAATAAGACAGGGATGCCCACTTTAACCACTCCTGCTCAACATAGCATTGTAAGAGGTATCCATAGTGATCCAACAAGAATAAGAAATAAAAGGCTTCTGGATTAGAAAAGAAGAAGTAAAATGGTTATTATTCACAGATGATACAATCCTATATAATAAAAGGGTAATATGCAAATAGACCGAACAACCGAACAACCAGTTACTATGATGTGCACTGACCACCAGGGGGTGTGCATGTGCGAATCATGGTGAGCATCAGCTGCAGGCAGCAGAGTGTGGGACATGGTGGGCATCGACCTTGGTGGGATGGTGGAGCAGATAAGCAGAGGTGCCAGACCAAGGCGAGGTGCTAGTTTCTGTCATTGGGGGAAGCCTTTGGTGGTTACTGAAAATTCTTTGCTCCCCTGCACCCTGGTCCTGCCTGCCACTCGCACCCATTGTCAGCGCCCAGTGCAGTCCCCAATCACTCAGCGCAGTCAGTGGGTGTGGGCAGCGACTGCCAGCCCCAATCCCCCGCTTCTGAGAGGCGATCAGGGCCAGCAGCCACCTCTCACCCAGTACCAGCAATAGCCCTGCTCGCACCCACAGCTGGTGCTGGAGCCACCTCTCACACAGGCTGCCAGCATCTGACACTGGTCTGATATCTCGGTGCCATCAGTGGGTGCAAGCAGGGCTGGCACCATCAGCCTATGGGAGCAGCAGCAGCAGGAGTAGGACTGCCAGAAGACAGAGAACAAGGGGCTGCAGCAGGAGGGGCCAGGTGGGGATGTGAGGATGGGTTAAGACTTGTCCCTGTGCCCCCACAGCCTCCTGGCCCACGGTTTCTTTTAAGGTGCACAAATTCGTGCACAGGGCCCCTAGTATTGTACATAAAAAAACCCTAAATACTCCATCAAAAAACTACTAGATTTAATAAATAAATTTGGCAATGTAGCAGGACACAAAATTAACACCCAGAAATCTATGGCTTTTTAAAATATCCCAATAACGAACTCACAGAAAGAGAAACTCAAAAAAGACAATCCCATTTACCTTTGCAACAAAAAATTAAGATACTAGGAATGAGCTTAACTAAGGAGGTAAAGGACCTATACAGGACATTGAAAAAAGAGATAGAGGAAGATATAAACAAGTGGAAGAATAATCGTGTTCATGAATTGGTAAAATCAACATCATTAAAATGTCCATACTACCCAAAGCAATCTATAGATTCAATGCAATCCCCATTAAAATGCCAACAGCATATTTCACAGACCTAGAACAAACTTTCCAAAAATTAATGTGGAGTAAAACAAACAAACAAACAAACAAACAAACAGAATTGCCACATCAATCCTGAGAAAGGAGAACAAAGTTGGAGGGATCACGGTACCAGATAACAACCTATATTACAAAGCCACTTTTCATAAAACGGCCTGTTACTAGCACAAGAACAGACATATAGACCAATGGGACAGAACAGAGAACCCAGAAATAAACCCAAGCCATTATGCTTAATTAATATTTGACAAAGAAGGAGACCATACAATGGAGTCAAAACAGTCTCTTCAAAAAATGGTGTTGGGAAAACTGGACAGATACATGCCAAAAAATGAAACTAGACCACCAGCTTACACCATACACAAAAATAAACTCAAAGTGGATAAAAGACTTACAAGTAAGACAGGAAACCATAAAAATCTTAGAAGAATCCATAGGCAGCAAAATATCAGACATATCTCATAACATTATGTTTACCGACATATCTAGGACAGTGGAAACTAAGGAGAAAATAAATAAAAGATACTACATCAAAATAAAAAGCTGCTGCACAGGAAAAGAAATGATCAACTAAATAACAAGAGAGCCCACTGCATGGGAAAACATATTTGCCAATGATATTTCTGATAAGGGTTTAATCTCCAAAATTTATAGGGGACTCATACAACTTAACAAAAGGAAGATAAACAATCCAATCATAAAATGGGCAAAGGACCTAAATAGATACTTCTTGAAAGTAGACATACAGAAGGCCAAGAGACATATGAAAAATGCTCAAAGTCACTAATTATCTGAGAGATGCAAATCAAAATGACAATGAGGTACCATCTTACACCTTTCAGAATGACTATTATCAACGAACGACAAGTACTGGCAAGGATATGGAGAAAAAGGAACACTGCTGGTGGGAATGCAGACTGGTGAAGCCAATGTGGAAAACAATATAGAGTTACCTCAAAAAACTAAAAGTGGAACTCTCATTTGACCCAGTAATCCCACTTCTAGGACTATATCCCAAGAAATCAGAAACATCAATCAGAAAGAATATATGCATCCCTATGTTCATACCAGCACAATTCACAATAGCTAAGATTTGGAAACAGCCTAAGTGCCCATCAGCAGATGAGAGGATTAAAAAACTGTGGTATAGCTAAACAATGGAATACTATGCTGCTATAAAAAAGAACTCTTACCATTTGCAACAACATGGATGGACTTGGAGGGCATTAAGCTAAGAGAAATAAGCCAGTCAGAGAAGGATAAGTATCACAAGATTTCACTCATTTGTGGAATATAATGAACAACATAAAATGATGAACAAAAATAGATCCAGAGACACAGAAACATTGAACAGACCATGAAAACTCAGAGGGAAGGCAGGGCAGAGGAAGGGTAAAAGATCAAGCAAAGGACTTGTATGCACCCATATAAGCATAACCAAAGGACACAGATAGTAGGGGGGTCAGGTCTTATGCTGAGGGGTGGGAACAGCCAGGGAGAGGTCAGGGGGAAAAGGGAAACATATGTAATACTTTCAATGATAAAGAACTTAGATTTAAAAAAGCCAAACATGGTTAAAAACTCCCAAGTGAGGAGAGAATCGCTGAAAAACAAAATATTCCCTAGCAACACTTCTGTTATTGGCAAGATGAAGTGAATGCAGTTCTTGTCTTCTTGAAGAAAAGATTTCAATCAAGGAACAAAGTGCAGCAAAGCAAGCAATAATGTATTAGCTGCAGCAAAAAAACTCACAGGACTGTGAAACAAGAAAAGGCTTAGCACAGTAGAGAAAAGGGGGCCTTCGTGACAGGTTCAGGGGGTAAGTCTGGGAAGAGCTGCCGCTGCCCATTGCTCCCCTTGTTGGAAGTCTTGTGAAGTTCCTTAGAGTTTAGATGATGTGTTCTGTGGGAGAAGGAGAGTGTGAAGGCAATGGCCTCCAGGAGAGTTCATGCTAAGTCCTTTGGTAGGCTCCAGGGCAGGGAGTCAGTTAATGCAGCTTGGTCCTGAGGCACCTTAAGGCATTGCTTATCTGGTTTTGATGTTGTTGTTTTTTCTGGTCCTGGAGCTGAAATACAACTGATACCTAGATGTTATCCTTGGAGGAAAGAAGGTCAGGGCTTCTAAACTTCATGACCAGTGATTTTCTAGAGGAGGAAAGGTTACCCTGAGGACAAGGTCCTTGTTGTCCCAGTTTTGTCCCTTGCTAGGCACCAGGAGTTTTCCACCCTGGTGGTCTTCTATACCTGGCCCATTGCCCTTGCTTTGCTCATGTCTGTCTAACTACCTATTACATGTCCAGATATGAAGATCATATAGTACTCTTATGCTGTTTATTCAGATTCTATTCCCTTAGGCCGAGAATCCAGAGATCTGATGATTCAGCTATCAGGGAGAGTCACTGACTTCAGTCCTAGGATAAAACTACCAGCACATTTGTGATGCTGGAGAAAGCGCCACCCAGTCTGAGACATCCATTTTATGGAATCAAGATTTCATGTGCTCTTGGGTCCCAATAATGAAAGAAATGAACTTACAAGAAAAAAGGATAATGGAAGTGATAGTAAAGCTCTCAATTTTGTGTGTGAATAGAAAGTAGGAAGTAGCCTTAATAATTTAAAATGGCCAAAAATCACATGACTCTTAAACACATAAAGGCTACTGACCTTCCTGATTATAGCATTCTATATTTAATGTTATAACAACTTTACTCCTAAAAAAATTTGTAGCTATTATATAGCAGAGACTTTCAATAGTAACACATCTATACTACAAGTAGTATGTTAAAGGCTAATATGCAAATTGACCAAACGGTGGAATGACTGGTTGCTATGATGTGCACTGACCATCAGGGGGCAGATGCTCAACACAGGAGCTGCCCCTTGGTGGTCAGTGCGCTACCACAGGGGAAGTGCTGCTCAGCCAGGCTCACAATTGGCGAGCGCAGCGGTGGTGGCAGGAGTCTCTCCCACCTCTGTCTGCAGCAGCACTAAGGATGTCAGACTGCTGGCCTAAGTCGTCAATCAGACATCCCATGAGGGATCTTGAACTGCAAGAGGGTACAGGCCAGGCTGAGGGACCCTTCTTCCCCCCTGAGTGCAGAATTTGATGCACTGGGCCTCTAGTGTGCATATAAGATCTTTGGTTAATCTCTTCTCGTGTCCTCTCCACCCTTCCCTCTGAGATTTGTCAACCTATTCCATGCTTTCATGCCTCTGATTCTGTTGTATTTATCAATTTATTTTGTTCATTAAATTTCTTGTTCATTTATTTTGATTTGTTAGATTCAATTATTGTTAGATATATATTTATTGCATTTTTTATTTTTTTCTTCTTCTTCTTCTTCTTCTTCTTCTTCTTCTTCTTCTTCTTCTTCTTCTTCTTCTTCTTCTCCTTCTTCTCCTTCTTCTTCTTCCTCTCTTCTTCTTCAAATACCCTTCAACATTTCATGAAATACTGGCTTGGTGATGATGAACTCCTTTAGCTTTTTCTTGTCTGTGAAGTTCTTTCTCTGACCTTCAATTCTAAATGATAGCTTTTCTGGATAATCTTGGTTATGTATCCTTGCTATTCATTATCTGGAATATTTCTTGCCACTCCCTCTGGCCTGCAGTTTTTGTTGAGAAATCAGCTGATAGTCATATGGGTGCTCCTTTGTAGATACCTAAATACTTTTCTCTTGCTTGCTGTTTTTAAGATTCTATCTTTGTCTTTAATCCTTGGCATTTTAATTATAATGTGTCTTGGTGTGGGCCTCTTTGGGTTCCTCTATTTTGGGGATCATTTGCACTTCTTGAAATTGTAAGTCTATTTTTTTCACCAGGTAGGGGAAATTTTCTGTCATTATTTCTTCAAATAGGTTTTCAATATCTTGCTATATCTCTTCTCCTTCTGGCACCCCCATAATGTGAATGTTGCTACACTAAAAGTTATCCCAGAGACTCCTTACACTGTCTTCATATTTTTGGATTATTTTTCCTTTTTGCTCTTCTGATTGGGTGCTTTTTGTTTTGTTTTGTTTTTGTGTGTTTGTTTGTTTTCTTCATCATATTCCAAATCATTGATTTTATTCTCAGAATACAAATTCTGAGTATTTGTATTATTCTACTCTACTGTTGAATCCCTGTGAATTATTATTTATTTCAGTTAATGCATGCTTAATTTCTGACTGGTCTTTTTTCATGTCTTTGAAATTATCATTAAGATTCTTGTATCACTAAGTCCCATGAAGCTCTCATTAAGATCCTTGAGCAACATTATAACCATTGTTTTGAACTCTGTATCCAGTAGTTTGCTTGATTCCATTTCTTTAATTTGTGGCATGTTTCTTTGTCTTCCCATTGTGGCTGCTTCTCTGTGTTTGTTTCTATGTATTAGGTAGAGCTGCTATGTATCCTGGAATTGGTAGAGTGGCCTTGTGTAGTAGGTATTCTGTAGAGACCAGTGGCTCAGCCTCCCCAGTCACCTGAGCTGGGCATTCTAGGTGTGCCCCTGCGAGGACTGTGTTCCCAGTCTTGTTGTAATTGAGCCTTGATTGCTATTGGTGTCACTGGGAGGAATTGACCACCAGGCCAATTGGCTGTGAGAACCAGCTGCAGTTATATTGGAAGAGCTGCTGCGCAGGAGACATCCCTATGAAGTAGGACTTGCTTCAGTAGGGCTTCAGTGCTCTCCGAGTCTTCCCCTTGAGTGTGTCACTTGTGGATGTGTAGAGTTGTAATCTGGTATGGTCTGAAGCTGTCCATTGGGTGCACTGGCTTTGGGACCTTCCAGGAGGTGCAAAGTCAGCCACTGCCTGGGGCCATCCATCAGGAGCTATGGAGAGATCTGCAGAAGGCTTCTATTTGCATTGGCTTGGGAGTTCCCAGGCAAGGCTCGGCTGTGATGCAAGGCAGGTTAGTGCTAGTGCCGGGTTTGGGGCATGCTGACACCAGCTGCTGCTTGTTTGAGAGATTTCAGAAAAGTCTGAAGCCTGAGCTGAGGCAGGCCATTCAGATGGAAAATCTGCTGCAAACAGCTTGGGTGGAGATGCAAATTGGATGGTGTGTGGTCTCAGGGATCACCAGAGCTTAGTGAACAGTGTGGGCCACCCTCATGGAAACTCAGATATGGCTGCCAGTCAGCTCTGTGATGAGGGAGGTCCCAACACAGGAAGAATGATCCCTGTGAGCACCCCCATCTGGGAGAAAGCCACCCCTGAGTTCCTGCCATGATGCCAGACAATCCAGTTCCTTTCTGTATGTCACTGGGTCCCCCAAAGCTACCTCTCAGTGCTGAAGCTCAGAGGAAGCAGGACCATATAAGTTCATGTGCCAGCCCTTTAAGCGGAACTGCCTGGGATTCTAGTAGCCTCCATGTCACTCAACCATAATCCCTGCTGGTTTTACAGCCCAAAGTTATGGGGTTCCAGCTGGGACCCCTTGCTTCTCATGGGAGGCCTCTACAGCCAAGATATCCCTTCCCATTGAAAAAACATGCTACCATGGGTGTTGGACCAGCCTCCACCCCTCCTACCAGTCTCAGTGTGCTTTTTTCTTTGCTACTCCAGTTGTAGGACTTCCATTCAGCCAGATTTAAGACAGTTCTGAATGATGGTTGTTCTGTATTTTACTTTTAATTTTGATGTGGTTGTGGGAGGTGATGAGTACTAGAAGTTACCTATGCCACCATCTTGGTTCTCTTTTATTGTCTTTATTTATTTGTGTTTAAGAGTGAGGCAACTCCTAAATTTGTATTTAGGAGTGTGTGTGTGTGTGTGTGTGTGTGTGTGCATTGGGGCAATTATTGACTGGTGGGTCTGATATCATTAGGCCATTTCATTGGTAGACCCAACAAATGTCAGTATCCATTTGGTCTTTTTTCTTAGGCCATGAAATTCCCCAGAGAGGCATCTTTCAATTTTCTGCATTAAGGTGTTGATGGGAAAGTGGAAGGGAAGGGCTGTTTAGCACCACCCTTGCTCTGAGCTGAGCCTGGTAACTCCACTTAAAAAGCATCATTCTCATCATTATCATCATAACTAACATTTATTGAGGGCTTACTTAATCAAACAGAGATTTATGTATAAGTATGTTCTTTATGCCATTGTTTAATACAGTGAAAACTGGAAGTTATTTAAGTGTCTAAAAAGGGATTGATTATAAAAATCATTGTGTATTGGTACAATAAAATGGTAGGTAGACATGAAAATAATCAAATTAGCCCCAGTTGTTGAGGCCAGCCCTCTCCCACAAAGTTAATTAATAGGGGTCTTATTTCAGCTGAACTGGCCCTATCATTATTTCCACTCCAGCTACTAACACAGATTTGTATTGAAAGGAAAATTGAGGGCTTTTTAGGGGGAACTGCAATAATGATGAGAGATTATCCCCATCCCCAACAACCTTCTCCTCAGTGAAAAGGCAGCAATGATACACTGGTAAATGTTTAATAGCCCCCTGGAAGTATCTTCGTCATGTAAACACTACCACCATGGGCAATTTCCAGCTACCACTGAGATGTCAATTGGCTAAAACATTTTCTGAAATTTTAACAATACATTTTTGTAAGCTGGGATAAACTGGCTCTAGCATAGCATTGGAGGGAGACTTCAGGAAACCACAAGATTAGATATGTGCTTAGTCACAAATTCTGCTTTGCAGACCAGGCCTCATGACACTTAAAAGGAATGAAGATTTTTAGAATCCTGGAGGTGATGAAACTGCCAGGAGAAGAGAGAGGAAACACCTCCTGCTTGAATTCTGGTTCTCAAGATGTATGGAAGCCATAGCTTTGGAGGAGATTGGGAGCTACAGGTTCCTTCAACACACACACACACACACACACACACCATGGAGTGAAGAGGCATGTGCATCAAAGGAAGGTAGAGGTAGGCCACCAGCTGAAAAATGCAGGGCATATCACTGCGGGGTGAAGGTGGGCAGGAGTTCCTCAACACTGAGCTCCTCAGCAGAATCCCAAATACAAGCTTGCTGAGGGGAGATAGCAAGTGGTAGCCTCCCCACTTCTGGTGAACAGTTTTACTTATTTCTTTTTTGATCCCCAAACCAAAAAGGTAAACAGTATAAAGGGGTCAGGGCAAGGAGCACAGAGAGGGAATGAGGAGGAGGAGAGTTTGAATGAAATATGAGAATAAAGTTGCAAAAACAAATGGAACTAAGCCTTAAGAATCAGAATGAGCCTCTTTTAATCACCAGAAATTACTACAATATTATAGATCAGATAGAGATGGCATGAGAGTACTTGCTACTTCATTAGGGAAAGAAATAATTTTGGAAAAATTAAAAACCACTGTGTGGTACTTGGTGGCAATCTGGAAGTGGTGAATGTATAGCTACTTAATTTTCTTTGTGCTTTTGTGTGTGCATCTATTCTTGGACCACTAATATACATACCAAAAATGTTTTTTTAAAAAAAAAAAACTTAAAGATCCACATTATTTATGAGGATAAAGGTGATGTCAAGAACAGACACGAAGTTAACAGAAATGCATTTTCTAGTGCACTTGGAGCTCCTGGTAAGGCATGGCGCTGGAAAGAAAATTGGCTTCAAGAAGTCCTGGGGGACATTCATGAAAAGCAAGGACCCCTTCCTGGAGAGATAATATACCGAGGTCACAGGAAGCAGCTATTTTATAGCTTTGATCCATAGATGGAGGTTCCTTTCTACTCATTCCTAGAGGGCTTTAGAGAGAGTGTTTCTGATACAGTATAAGGCCATTAAATGGGCAATTGAAAGCGCTTGTAAAGAACAAAAGCCTCATGGTCTATTGACCTTATTATATCCATGCAGTGGCAACATTTAGTCTGAAAAGAATAAAATTTTCTTCTGTGATTTATACATTACCCAGAAACCCACTGACTTCTTAGAATTCTTAGTAAAAATTCTATTTTCTCAGCAACAATATTCAGGCATTCCTTCTAACAGATTTCTTGGCCTCAGTCCCTGAAACCAACTGGTTTAGCCCTTAACAAAGGTAATAGCATTGCTTATGGCAATAAACCTGAAGATCAAAATAAGGTTGCGCTTTCAACAGGCCCCCAGCCAGTTCCTTAAGATCACCTAAAACTATCCATCCATTTTTAATGTCTCCTTTGGCTCACCTCAATTCACTCTAAAAGCCACCCCCAGGAAAATATTCAAATTCTGTTACAGCTAAAAGTTGTTACAGTGCAGTCAACTGTAAAAGGGCCTCATAAACATCCTGCATTTGCGTGGGACCATTCTGAAGCTAGAGTGCCAACTGGTTGGTGAATATGTTGCTGGGATTATCTATGGGAAAGTACAATTCAGTCGCCTGTATATAGTTAATTTCTAACCGAATATCTGTTCTCATTATTACCACATGCTAGGAGAGAGAGAGAGAGGAAGAGAGAGGGAGGGAGAGAGAGAGAGAGAGAGAGAATAAAACCCTCTTTTCTTTCCATTTTCTACTTACCACCCTGTCACCTGTAGAAGTGACAATTTCCTGAAAAGAGCAGCTTACTGTCTGAGTTAACCTTGCTCAAATTTACCTGTGGAATTTTCCAAAGAGCCAGGTAATTCAATTCTTACCTTTACTTTGGCAAAAGTAAAATGTGTTCTGATTTTATTTGGATTTTTAGGTATTTGAATCTGATTTCATTTGGAGCGAGATTAATAAGGTTTACAACCTGGGCCAGGATGTTTGTGTAACTAATGTTTATGGCTCCAAGTTCAAAGTTATCTAGGACATGATAGATTGTAGAAATTCACTTTGGAAACTCTTTAGAAGACATCTAGAAGATATTTTCAGTATGTTCATTCTTCTCTGGGTAAAAAAAAACAAACAAACAAAAAACCAAAAAAATAAAATGTTGGGAACGCAAACAAGATCTTCACTGCATTCCACAAAATCCTAGGAATGGAAAAAGCTGGGCCAGCCTCTTTCTTTTGTTCAGAGATCTTATCTTCCACGGGGGGGCTCCAATAGTTTTGGGAGGCCTGTGTTGGCCTCTTGGATCTCTCCCTTTCATTTAATAATTCATTATGGGTTTCCTAATATTCAATCTTCCTATGCTTTGGGGAAGGGCATGATTTATATTGTCAGCTTGTACCATATTCCATGTAAGGGATTCTCTAATTTCTCTTCACAGTGTGTAAAATCAGACTTCTTCTGATTTAGCTTAAACCCACCTCAAAAAGTTAAAGGAACTCTTCCTTCATTTCTCTCTTGGAATTTATTGTTCACTCCATGTGTGATTTTAAAGGTTTCTAATGCATCTCTCCCATTCCAGCCTTTATGACTGAATGGCAGCTAATATTTTTAATCATGCCTCCTTCTGCCATATGGCAGTCCCTCCCCTTCCTGTGCCTTTAATCTCTTTCTGCAGTCTTCTCTGGCTCTTCCTCTACCTCCTCTTCTTCCGTTAGGTATGCCTTTCTGAAAGGCCAAGTGACTCAAACTGTCCTGAGGGTATGGCTAATGGAGTGATTGCCCTGACCCCTGCACTCTGGGAGTTCACACCCAGCAGCAGAGACCTGGTGGTTGGTGAGATGGGAGCAAGGAAGTGACGTGTAGGGATGGGGTGAGGGTGAAGTGAGGGAAAAACAAAGAAGCTGGAGGCTTCACCATCAGGAGATTAGAAAAAAAGATTAATGTGGTCATGAATAAATTGCAATTAGTAACTAAACTGAGATTAACTGCTTTTTGAATCCTCTCTACATCTTGCTCCATGAGACAGACCCCTTTATGAGAGCCCCTCACCTTTGTTGGGCTCCAAGGCTCATTTCCATGTTTATTTGACACATTCAATTCTAAAACAAACAAAAAACAAACAAAAAAACCAACTTACTTCTGAGGAAGGGTGTATAAATCTACAGTTCAGTTTTACAAAGAGAAAAGACTGGTTTCTGGACCTTTATGGGTAAGGAATATGAACAATCCCTGGACATCCTTTATTCCCAGACAAGCCAATGGCCCTGAGCTTCTTTACCTTGGGTCATGAGTATTAATTGCTACTGTGAAAGATATGAGTCATAAGACCAAACCAAAGGAAAATCAGCTATGGTTCTGAGGACAACGGTCTAACTAGTCTGAGCCACAGGCATAAGAATATCCTGAAGGACTGATTTTCAAAGTGATTCATGATTTTATTCTATAAATAATTGTCTGGGTTAAGCTTAGAGTTGAGGATGGGGATAGAGAGTGGAGAAAGTGACAGGAAAGTGAGGTGCTATATATAATCACATCTTTCAAGGACTTCTCTCTCTGTCTGCTCCACAGTACTTATACCAAGGGGACACCAAAAAAAGTGAGAACAAAAATGGGAGTGTAGAGAAGGCTGGAGTAACATCCAGTACGCATTGTTTTATGACTCACTTTTCCCTCTGAACCTGAATTCTATAAATTAATAGAATTTAATTGAGTAAAAGAATATTTCCTTCCTGGAACTTGAGTCAGATATACCAAGTGCAACTCCCACACAACCACTCAAGTGAGATCTGATGACATTTCTCCAACAGTTGCCTCTTCTGAATTATGTGATTGCACAATGAGCTTGCGAAAGCTAAGAGCATGACCCAAGAATGAACTCCTAAAGTAACCTTACCCAGAAGTCATTTGACCTTTCTCCTAGTTTTCCAAAGAGGTTCTTGTCATGGCAAAATAGTAGGATGAGGTAAGGTGGGTACTTTCCTTTCCCACTAGGTTCATCCACTTGAAAGTCACTTGCTGTCTCTGGTATACTCGAATTCCTGAACTGTTTGCTTTCAATCCTAATTTCTGCCTGCTAACTGAATAAATTATGTGAACTGCAACTTTAAAATATATATATATATATATATATATATATATATATATATATATATATATATAAAATTGATTTTTTACAGAGAGGAAGAGAGAGGGATAGAGAGTTAGAAACATTGATGAGAGACAAATATCGATCAGCTGCTTCCTGCAACCCCTACTGGGAATGTGCCCACAACCAAGGTATGTACCCTTGACCAGAATTGAACCTGGAACTCGTCAGTCTGCAGGCCGATGCTCTATCCACTGAACCAAACCGGTCAAGGCTGTGAACTGCCACTTTAAGGTCCATATTTTCTAGTGAATCATCGCTAGAGTCTTTGGCAAAAACACATTAATGTTGGACTCATAATTAAAAATTACTTTATACACTCAAGTGTTCAGATATGCAATCTGAGGGGGAAATTCACTACCTTTCCATTCAATGGGTGTTTTTGGTTTTCCAGTATTTTGGTTTTCTAACATTATAGTGTTATCAGAGCCATAGATAAAAATACTCTCATATGTGTGGGCTTGGAAAATGGTGACTTATTATGTAAATTAGCTAAAATCCTTCTATCAACCAGGCCCAATACTACCTCTTAAACAAGTCCTGAGTTATTTCCATGAAATATTCTCTAAGTCATGTGGTGAATAAAAAGCTGAAATGGATTTTCCCTACACATAGCAGAAATCATCCTGGTCTGTTTATGGGAAATATCAAGTAGAGGAAGAGACTACAAAAAAATAAAAAAATAAAACAAATATGTTTGCAGACCTATAATCAGCAGGCAGCATACCTTGAACCCGGAAGACACAGGAGTGTGTGTTGATTTGAATAACTGAACTCTTTAGGTAGCCACAGGATGAAAGTCAACACTCCATTTACCACTAAATCTAGACCTCATAGATACTGAAAAAAATCTCCAGAGCTTCCAAGATATCATATCTAAATCCTCTTCCCCATTTCTGCAGCAAACACAGCTCTGGAGAAGTAGAGGTTGGAAGACTGACTTTTTCATCTCAAAATTCAGAGACTTGGGTTCTATTTTTCATTCTTTTTTAAAATTGAATTTACTGGGTGACATTAGTTAATAAAATTATACAGGTTTCAGGTGTACAATTCTACCATATATCATATGTATATTGTATTGTGTGTTCACCACCCCTACTAAGTTGTTTCAAGACCTAGTTTTAAAAGTGATGTGCATATTGATTTGTCAACCAGCTACTCTGAACAAAGACCATAATCATGGGGGCTGGAGTAAAAGTGGTTATAGTTTATTAATATTAGGAAACCAAAAACAGTGACCACATTCAGAGTGTAACCTAGTAGAAGAGATTTCTATAAATAGATGAGCCTACATTTTTCAGGGTTTTCATTAATAGTACATATAGTTAGAATGTTCAGGCTTCCAGGAAGTATACCCAGTGATTCCATTAATATTGGGGTGATTCTGAAATATCTTAGAGTTAAAAAGTATATGGTACAGTAAACAGGGTATTTTTATCTTGATGATAGTGATATTGTAACTGGTTAATATTCCAAAGGGTTCAGTGATGTTCCCAGCCCAGGAAATGTCTAACTCCTGCCTTCTTGGTTATTTTCCATGTGATTTAGAATCCTCTTCAGCCCAAGGTCATTCTTTTGAAGGTACAGGGTACTGGACAAACTATGTGTAGGTATCTCTCAACAACTCCCAACATTTTCATTTTCTATTAAGAAGTGGAAAAGCCAGAGTTCCTTTATACATTATCCTGGAGTCTTGTTTGAAGAACTGAGGCAGATTACTCCAGGGAACTGTACAAGCAGAGAACTAGCTCTGGGCAAATCAGGACTGCCATCAAATGTAAGAAACAGAAGAGTCTCAGTACCCCCAATGTTGCCATGGGTATAATAGAAATAAATGTGTTGAGTGTGGGCAATGTGGCTCTGATATTAATAGTATGTGATTGCCATGTCAAGTCTTTCATCATTAACCAATGGAAGTTGTGGCTAACAGCTCTGTCTGATATCTGGAGCAGTATAAAGCTATAGTCTCAAGGAGGGTCTGGAGCACTATCCTCTTTTTCCTCTGCATGAGCACTCCTGAATTCTAATGATACTCACATGGGTTTTGATCATCAAGGCCTAGATCCTTTAACAGATCTGCTGTGAAGAGGAATGACTTGAACTAAAAGCACCCTTAATTTAAGAAGCATATCAAATACTATCTAAGGTTTCCATGGGGCAGCTAAAGGGGAGAGATTAATAAATTACAACTCTGGAATGGCTAGCTAAAAACCAGACTCCTTCATCACAACCTGGTAGTAGGCCAACATGTGAAGTCAAACAATAGTGTCAGCAACAGCTGACTGTTTTGACTTTGCTCTGTTAGAAAAAAATCTTCCCTGGGGGATTCAGTAAGGCAGCTGACATGTTAGAGAAACCACTTCTCACTTCATCCAGGGAGGCCTATAATCTAATAGTATCAGTCCTGAAGAAACAGGAGCATAGGGGCATGACTGTTCTGGAGAAAGAAACCTGAGTAGTGCCAGTATTCTTGGCAGAACCCAAGATACTGGTTGTGAGTGTAGTTCCTCACTTGGTCTTACCCAGAAAACAGAAACCTGAGGTAGTCCTGAGTACTTCCCATTACCTTGTTACTTATGACATATAGTTAGGCATTTGTCTTTTTAGGCCTCAATTTTTTCATTTATAAAATGGGATTAAAGATAGCAACTCAGGCCCTAACGAGTTTGGCTCAGTGGATGAAGCATTGGCCTGGGCACATCCCCAGTGGGGAGTGTGCAGGAGGCAGCTTATCGATGTTTCTATCTCATCAATGTGTCTAACTCTCTATCCCTCTCTCTTCGTCTCTGTGAAAAATCAATAATATATATATATTTTTAAAAGATAGCAACTCATGCTTTAAGACAAGGCCAGGGTTCAAATCCCCACTCTAATATTTCCTATTTGATTTTTTTCATGCTGTATTATCTTTAAGTATAAAAACTTTTCTAATCATGTCACCTAGAACTCATTTCATCCACTGCTCTGTTTGGCTGCCAGTCTCTCATCTCTCTCTTCAGCAATGGTGAGGTGGATACCTTTTCCATGGGGTAGGGAGACCCATGGGTTGTTGCCTTTGCCAATTACAAAAATATTGGAGAGCTGGTGGCTAAGCTGTTGCCATTGGCATCTTTCACATGAACTATGTCAAAAGAACCAGGTTCCTCTCTCTGTTGGTGATCACACCAATTCTTCCCAGGTTAGCACCTCTGATCACTATGCACAGGTTACCAGTGTCAAACTTGATGCAATCAGTAATTCTGACAGTCTCCAAATCAATCTGAATTGTGTCGTTCACCTTGATGAGGGGGATCAGGGTAATGGATGGTGTGAGCATCGTGGGTTAGCAGATGAGGGATTCCACGAAGAACTTCCTCACTTTGCACAACTTGTTCCTGGCCTCCTCAGGTGTAATACAATGAAGAGCAAAATGGCCCTTAGTGTCATAGATAAGGTGGAAATTCTCTGCAGTCTTGTCAATGCTGATGACATCCAAAAAACCAGCGGGGCAGGTTATATTGGTTTGGATCTTGTCATCGATATTAATAAACCACTACATGCAGATCTTCCTTACTTCATCTCCTGTTAGAGCATATTTAAGTCTGCTCCTTAATAAAATGATGAGAGGGAGACATTCTCTCAGCTTGTGAGGACTGGTAAATGGCCGAAGA
This sequence comes from Murina feae, assembly GCA_004026665.1. Classification (NCBI taxonomy): domain Eukaryota; kingdom Metazoa; phylum Chordata; class Mammalia; order Chiroptera; family Vespertilionidae; genus Murina; species Murina feae. Next base: position 20,515 of record PVJC01014129.1, on the reverse strand, counting down.
ATATCTACCAGTCAGTTTATCCAGCATCCAGTGCTTTGGAGCTGCTACACACTTCAGATGCTTCTTGGGACTATGAGCCATGGCTGCGCTAGGCAAAGAAAAAGTTCCTGTTTGATCTAGAGCAATTGATTAACTTCTCTGAACTTTAAGTTCTTCATCCATAAGACATGGGAAGTAATACTTATTGTGTGTGACTTAAGAAAGAAAATAGCATATGTAAACATAGTAGGCAGTTAGTCAATATGTTACATCAATAAATAAATGGTAATGCCTGGCATATAATAGGTGATTTTTAGATGGAGGTTCATGTTCTTTCATCCTCAGTTAGATAGGATATGGAATCATATAGTCAGACAAATTATTCTTACTGAGCCACAGGATCCAAATGTTAGCTGATTGCACTAGCAATTAAGTCTGCATCTTCTGTTTTGTCTTTCCCCTGGACACTATTCTGGCCACAGATGTGTATGTTAGTTACACTGTTGGTAAATATATAATGGTCAAAGACAAAAATACCAACTGATGTCAAGTTACCCAGCTAATATAAAAAGAGGGGAACAATCCTTATTTAAGGATAAATGTGCACATGTTTGTAAATACACACATAAACATGCAGAGTTCTGCATGTAATCTCAAGAGTTTCATAGGTCCTCTAAAGCTCCAGGTTAAGAACCTTTAGTACAAAAGACCAGAGAAGTAGGGCAACCAGTCAGGTAATTATCTCAATAACCTTGTAAAATTCCTTGTAGAAAGTTTTGGATGGGTGTAAATGAAAAAGTAACATTACTAGCTTTTCAAACATTCATTGTATTTATTTATTTTAGGCTTATAAAATCATGTTCACTAGTAATAAAGTACAATTAAAATAAGAAACAGTCTTGACTATAAATTGGCAAATATAAAAATGAGACTATAAAACATTCATTTGAAAAGAACTTTGCTTCTCATTCTTAATTCCCAATATTTTTAAATTTCTTTTCCTTGAAGATAACCACAAGTCTTTCTTGAAAAGATGAAAATTGTAGCTGGTTTGTAACATTTCCCTCTGTCTTCAATTTCCTATGTTAAAGTTAGCATGGTCTATAGTTGGTGGTCAGTAAGCATTTTAATTTAATTGTAGGTAATTAATTTAATTTAATTGTATTACTCCATATATTAACCATTGATCCTTTTTATGATAATCACTATTTGAACTCTAGAGCTGCCATGTATACCCCTACATAGAATATGCAGAACTATGCCCATTGACTATTGATATCATGTACATACCATATGTAAGTTTGTCTTTTAGTCTATCATTTTAACTTAAAAATCTTTGTCCCCTGGTCCTTCCTTAGAAAGAACAGCAGCCCTAGTCCCAATTACGGCACACGTAGTATTCCATCTGTTGCAGTTTCCCCCCAGCATCTGCAGTCTATGTTATAAAGTCCTGACTTTGGCACATCTTTGTAGCATTTTTCTGTTCACCCAGCTTGTGGCTGTCCCTCTTCAATCTATCATATTGCAGCTGTGTGAATATGAGACAGTCATCTATTTTTTCATTCTAGAGTGGCTGCGTTTTAATTATTGTTGTTTCTTTGCAAGTAGACTGCTATGTTTCAAACTTGACGTATCATTGAATATTTAGTACAGCTCCTGGGTTGTGCTGGTAAAGCAAAGGTCCTTCATTAGAGTTTAAATCTACAATGTAATTCTGCACACACATGGCTGCAATTTTGTCCAGGAGTTAATCCCAAAGGGTTTCTGATGGTGAACTTTGTTTCAGTGGAAACATGATAATCACCCCAAGCAGCCTTTGTTTTTGAAGATGGAAATAATAGCCTTCTTCCTTACTGTATCAGTGGTCAAATGCGTCAGACAGAATGTTCTGACCAGCTGAAAATTTTCATTTGTGAGTCACTTCCTCTTTCACTGTTTCTTATTCCAAACCCTCCCTTCTAAGCTTAAAATTTGTATACTGTCCTCCAAGAGTATGATGGCCCCATAAAACCGTATTATATGAGTTATCCACTTTGCAGTTGAATTTCAAAGTCATGTTTATTGTTCAAACAGTATCTTTAACTTTGTGTACTAGATTCCACCTATTTAGGGTCCATGAGAATGTTCATAGGGCTCTTTTCCTAAATTCACTTTACAATGGCTCTGGGGGGTTCCCAGGGGCCTTAACACCATAGCAGAAAATAAGCTGCTTAATCTACAAGTGAATAAATAGAATATGAAGAGCAAGGGAAATGAAACTGAGTAGCAAGGAAAAGGCTGCCTAACACATCAAAGGCATCTCCATGCCAGTAGGAAGTAGAAGACCAGAGCCATCCCTTTGGTTTGTGGTCTCTTCATTTTGTTCCATTCCCTACTTCTACTCCCTCTCTTTCTCTCCTTCCTGTTTCTCCATCCTTTAAAAACAAATAAACAGCAAGCTGGGGCTACTGACCTTGTGGTAGCTCTTACTGTGTGGTGACTCATGCTGAGAAGCAGGAATAATTTGCCTGGTGGGGGAAGGGAAGAGAGTTATGTCAGTGTGTGGACATGCAGGACAATTGTCTGAGTGGTAGGCATACTCAGCTAAAGGTGTAGATGGAGTTAACTCTCCCAAGAAAACCCCAGAGGCCCAGGGGCATGGCATCCCTTTGGTGTAAGAAAAGAGCTGAGAAAGGGCAGAAAACCTCTGCCCTAATCTCAACCATCAAGTATTGAATTTCTGAGGGGTTCACAAAGGACTTCAGGTCTTGATTATTACAAACCTAAATCTAAAAAATGTGTATGAAGGAGAGCAAAGAGCATAACCATAAAGAAAGTGCTGCTGGCTTTAAATCCTTTTCCTTGTCCTATCTTCCAGGGACTTGGGGCTTTCCTGATGTTGGCATTCCTCTGAACAACTCTGTCCAGCTTCACCAGCCCAACTGTTGTCAAGCATTCCCAAAGGTAATCACAGTGGAAATCATGAGTGGGAAGCTTGGCCCACTCCATGATAGGGTCTTAGTCTCTGCCTGGCTTCTCTGTGTTTCCCAAGCATGTTTGGTGTCAACCAATCAGGAGGAGATGTTAGTGAGAAGATACTCTTTTCCATCTCTTCCACTGCACATGAATCTCCTTTTTTGCATTGTCCATTTACCAGGCTCTTCCGTTAGTACCACTGTCTGCTCTCCCTGGACCCTACACATGGCTTCAAATTTTGGGTCAAATTTATGTAGGTCTTGTACCCAAAGAAGATAAGGATTCTTGCTTTGAATCTGTCTTACTCTCTTCTAATAAAACTTCTCTTGATTTAGAACCAATTTTCTTAGGCCCCTTCTGGGTGACTGAAACTAGATCAATCAAATCCCAGTTTTAGTATTGATGTTGATACCAGATAGATAATGGCTCACTGCTATTTTTCTCAGACAACTTATACATTTTAATGGTATCCTTTAATCCATTAGCTCAAGGGTTGGCATACTTTCTCTATAAAGTTGCCAAATGGTACATATTTTAGGCTTTGAGAGCCATACAGTCTTTGTTGCAACTATTCAATTCTGCTATTGTAGCATGATATTAGCAATAGAGAATTCATAAACAAATTGGAGTGGCTGCATTCCAATTAATAAATAAATTGAACTTAATGTAATTTTCACTGTCACAAAGCATTATTCTCCTTTTGATTTTTTCAATCATGTAAAATAAATTTTTTTTCTCATTTTGGACACACAAAAATAGATGACAGGCTGCAGTTTTTGAACTAGAGCATTAGTCCAAAGGATTGATTCAAATAGGGTTTTACATGCTATTATAAGTTGAATGTAATGGAGAAAGTGACCTGGGATTGAGGAAAACTTCACCATCCTCTTCAAATCACGCAAGCTATGTGGAAATGCTTGCTATTTCATTCAACATATATTATTGAGTAACTACACTACGTCATGCACTATGCTAGGTACTATGCAATATATTGATAGAATAAAACAAATGCTGTTTATGACCTTATAAAGTTTAAGGTACGATGGGTAGAGATAGACAATCATAAGTAAATAAGCAATAAATATATGGTTTCAAATTGTGCTAACTGTGTGAATAAAACACAGAGTAGTTGTAGAGAATGAGGAGAGAGCATACTTAGAAATTGTGGTTAGGGAAGGAGGACTTATATGTGAAGATGGTTTATTAAGGACTTAGGCTGGTTAAGAGCATCCATGAGAAAGAAAGTACATTCCAGGCAGAAGGACAGGCATGTGTCAGGGGCCTGAGACAGGAAAGAGCTTGCCTTGTGCGAGGGCACAATGGTCAATTTGCATATTACCTCTTTATTATACAGGATGTTCAAGAAGTGATGGTGGCTTAGATTAGGGTGTTGTAGTGAAAATAAAAAAGCTTGGTCAAATGCATGATATATTTTGGAGCTAGAAACTATATAACTTACTGATTAGATTTTGGAAGTGAGGGAGATAGAAAATAAAAAATGATTTGCACCACTCTGAATTCACACCAACAGTGAAATAGTGTTCCCTTTGCTTTACATCCTTGCCAGCACTTGTTGTTTGTTGATTTTTTTATGATAGCCATTTTGACAGGTGTGAGGTGATATCTCATTGTGCTTTTAATTTGCATCTCTCTGATGATTAGTGACTTTGAGAATTTTTTCATATGTCTATTGGCCATTTGTATGTCCTCTCTGGAGAAACTTCTATTCAGATTTTCTCATTTTTTAATTAGATTGTCTTTCTTTTGTTGAGTTGTATGAGTACTCTATATATTTTGGATATTAACCTCTTATCAGATGTATCATTGACAACTATGGAGTATCACATAGCATGATTTATGGCCAGATTTGCAATGACTAGAAACCAATGGCAATAGAGGCTGAGTAATCTTCCTATTTGCCCAGCAAGGAAATTAGGTTAGTGAGAAACTAGCCAGTATCTGTCACTGAAGTGTAGGGCACTATGAGGGTTTAGAAGAGGAGCTTTTAATATTTACTTAATGCAGGGTGGAGAACTTTTTTCTGCAAGTCCTTCCCATTTGGATATTTATAACATTATTTGCAGGCCATATAAAATTACCAACTTAAAAATTAGCTCACTATATTTGGTCAAACATTTAATTAACTCACCCTTAACGTCTTGGCAGGGCTAGAACAAATGATTTCACAGGTCTTAGACAGACTGAGGGCCAGATGTTCCCTAGCCCTGAAAATGTGTCAGGAAAAGGTTTCTAGATGAAGTGACATCTACACTGAAAACCTGGAGGAGGAGGAAGAATTAACTTGATGAAGCAGAGGGAACAGCAAGTGCTAATGATGGGAAGTGAGAGAGAGCGTTATTTATTTGAGGAACTGAATGAAGTTAAGCATGGCCAGACTGCATGAATTTAGGAATAGCAAGAAATGAGAATGAAATAGAAGGCCATTGCCAAGGGTGGACAGATCTTCAGGCTGATTCTTACAGATAGAAAAATCAATAGTGCCTCCAGGGCAGCTGGTGCCTGATGAAGATTCTGCGTAAAGGAACTAGGGTAGAGGTTTTAAACTTGAAGGCCTTCAGGGGCTAAGCAGAGAAGTTGAATTTAAAACAGTAGATAACAATGGTGCCTATAGGGAGGTGGATTGTGCCTAAATATATTAAATTTAAAAAATGAGCAACAAACCATTGTGCAGGACAAATAAACCACACCTGTTGTGGGCTTCAGTTAGAAGATTTCTAGAGATTTTTTACAGTCACCAAAACGTCCAGGTCAAAAACAGGAGACAAGAAAGTTTCAGACAAAAGATTTTGTATCCAAGTCTACTATTATCTACATGTTGGTTCACAAAGGTTTTCATACTTACTTTCTGCTATATTTGGTTAACTAGTCAGTAAGACTGCAAGTTTCTGAACACAGGATTGTATTATTTCAGTTTCAAAATAATAATAATAATAACTAAAATGTCAGGCACTGCTGTAAGTGCTTTATTAACCTATGAAGTCTTCACAACAACATATATGGGAGATACTCTTATTACATTAATTTTTAGATGAGGAAACAAAGTAAGTTTACAGTGACTTGCCTAAGGTCATATAGTTGGAAAGTGACAAAGCTGGGATTTGAACCAAAGCAAACTATCCCTAGAGTCTATGGTCTACTGAAGTCTGCCTCTCAACAACCATCATTTTATACTGTCTGTCAGCACATTTTTTACTGGGCCCCAACTATGGGTAGTGGGTGAAATCCTGAAGAAAGTGACAAACAAGACTAACCTCTACCTCTGAGGAGTTACAGTCTATCACAGGAGCCCATTGGCCATGTTCAGGCTGCTGCCTGTTTCTTTGTGACCCAGGAGCAAAGAATGGTTCTGACATTTTTAAATGGTTGAAAAATGCAAATTTTAAATGGTTGGAAAAAGAATGGTTGTTACATTTTTAAGTGGTTGAAAAATGCAATATATATATCATGGCACATGAAAATTATATGAAATTCAAACTTGAATATGCATAGATTTATTGAAACATAGCCACAGTCATTAATTTATTTGTTGTCTATGACTGCTTTCATGATACAACCAGCAGAGCTGAATAGCTACAGCAGAGATTGTATGGTTCACAAAGCCTCAAATATTTACGATTTGGCCCTTAACCTAAAAATACTGACTCTGGTTATTTGGATCATAAACACAATCGCAATACAAAATGAAGGAAGGCAGCATTATCTGGTGAGAAATGTGTGGGCTTTGACGCAGTGAAGACCAATAGACTTGAATTTGAAGCCCAGCTCAATCTCTACTAGCTGTGTGATGTTGGGCGAGTTACTTAAATTCTATGAACATGTTTCCCAGATAATAAGGATAATAATGCCTTTTATACATACCACTGTGAAAACTAAATATAATGTATGTATAATATTTGCACAAAACACTAAAAATTATACTACTAGTGGTAATCATAACATCAATACCATGTTGTGATAGAAGAAGCAAGGTGCAATGTGAATATGGTACATGGGCACCTAAAACATTTTAGAGAGTGTAAGTAAAGCTTCCTGGAGGAGATAACCTTTGAGTTGGTCTCTGGTGTCAGATGGATCTATTTAAAAAAAAAACACATATATTTTTATTGATTTCAGGAAGGAAGGGAGAGGGAATGAGAAAGATAGAAACATCAATGATGACAGAAAATCATTGATCGGCTGCTTCCTGCATGCCCCACACTGAAGATTGAGCCCACAACCCGGGCATGTGCCTTTGACTGGAACTCAACCTGGGACCCTTCAGTCCGCAGGCTGACACTCCATCCACTGAGCCAAAACAGCTAAGGCCAGAAGGACCTATTTTGAATCACATTTCATTCACTTACCAGCTGTGTGACTCTGGGAAGATTACCATTTGAAGACTTATTTCTGTCATATGTAAAATAGAATTCACAGTAACAAGAATAGTGCTGAGTTCACAGAGTCATTCTGAGGATTAAATGAAGTGATGCATGTACAAAACTTAGTGCTATGTTTGGCACATGGTAAGTGTTCAAAAAAAGTCAGTCGTCATTCATGGTGTGGTTGTTGTTACTATAGTTTAGAATGCAGGTTTTGAAGGCAGAGAGAGTTGGGTTTGTACTCTGGCCCTTGGCAAGTTACTTAACTTCTCCAAGTCTCAGTTTCCTCTTCTGTAAAATAGAAGTAACTGAGTAGGGTGGTTGGTTATTGGAGTTCAATAACATAATCTACTTAGCCTAATGTCTGGCAGATAGTAAATGCTCAGTAAATGGTAGCTATTGTTATTAGGCTCAAAGATAGCAACAGGGAGCACTCAATAAATATTATCAAATGACCAACTAACTGGTGGGTCCAAAGTATTCATATTCAGTAGCTGAGAGAGGAAAACCTACTAACTCCAGTTTTAATATTATAAAGTAAACGTGAAACTGTTTATAAATAAAAAGTTATTCAGTAACTGCTAGTCCTAAACTGATATTTAAATATGACTTATGGGTGTGTGTAAAAGTTACTAAGCAATATGGGGAAATGGTCCTGCCGGCTACTTTTCTCCATCAATAAATAACCAATCATTTGATGAAACAACAATCTCATTTCCTTAAGAAAACACCAGAAAGGACACCACTCAGAATGTTTAAAAGCCCTGTTTTGTAAGACTTTGGTAAATATATATTTAGATAATGATAAACCAAGACCTTAATCTAGTTTCACAATCCACTCCCATGCTGCCCCACTTCTGTGGCTATAGTTATGCAACTAAATGGAAAAATGTTCAAAAAGACCAGAAGCCCTAGTCACAACATTGGACTGATTAAATTTCTTAACCCCATTTTCTTCTCTGACTCTTTTCCAGCCAGACTCATGGCTTCCATACAAGACTGACCCTCAGAAAAATCATGTTGCAGTTCAACTTTCTCTTTGCCTTCTAGTTTTTTTTTGTGGGTTTTTTCCCATTTCTCTCTGTTCTGAGTCCCCAGAGTCTTCATCTTCCTCTCCAGCTCCTCCAAATACCTCACTGCAATGTCCTATTCAAAGTAACTTTCTAGAACATCAAGTACCCATGCTTTTTGTCCCATAAAAGCTGACCTGTCTTGAAGGTCACTCCTTCAGAATCTGCTGTTCGTTCTCAAGTCAATAGGAGATAAAACTTTAATAGTGTTGCTACTTCCCATTGCCTTAATTATGGCATGCTGACATGCTCAGTCCATTGACCCAAAGAAAAAATTCAGGAGCTTCTCTCTGACACCAGGCTATGAGTCCTAGGTTTCTTAGAGTTGGGGTGGAGTTGCTATATGAAACCCATGGTAGCTACCCACTGGGCATTCTTCCCACAGCAGTGCATTGGCTTGTGGGGTGTTTTGTCCAGAGAGCAAGTTCCTGCTCTGTAAAGTCAACTGGAGCAAGCCTATGGTGCAGGTGAGATGAAGTTAATGGAGGTAATAACAATAACAACTTCCCAGGGATATTGTGATGATAAAATTAAGTAATACAAGTAAAGTTTTCAGAACAATGCCTGGCACAGTGTACATGTCCAATAAATGTTAGTAGTTCTTATTTCCACCCTCGAATATTGGGTGGCTAGCCTCCAAGGATTCTGATCCCACACGGCTTCTGAGTACAATTGTTGACTCTTACAGTGCTTCTCTTTTGGAACCCACTTATCCAGAGCAGTTCTCACCCCCTTCAAGGACCATACTTAGGGTTCCTGATCCTTTCCCCGCCCCCCCACCTACCCAGTCTCTCTCCTTCCTGCCTGCCTGCTGCTAACCTCATTTACCATCCATGTTGAAAGCCTTAGTGTCTTTCCTCTCATAATACCCAGATGTCATACTGGCAGCAAATATGTGCTGTGGACATATTCATGTAGTTTATCTGGTAATATTTCAAGATTTCAGTTGCTTGACAAATTCTAAAAAATCAGGAGACTTCTTATCAAAAGCTGGGGCTTTGGCATTTTTTTAAAAGTTTTAAGATTCAGCAACACAGGCCCAAAATACAGTTGGCAAATATTCACTGACCCTGGGTGATGCCTGTCCCCTTAAAAACAGCTTTGCACTCTCTGTTTGCCATTATCTCTCACAGACATGCTTCTCTCTTTTACCAACGCCAGCAATAACCCTCAGGGTCCACCAGGAAGTCTAAATGACATTAAAACTGGAGCCCTAATCAATACCAACAGAAAACAGACTTATCTTCCCTGGTGGTCAGGGAAAGGGCTCAGTGTTCACAGAACTCAGTTGCCTATCTCTATTTCCCAGAGGGAAGAGATGTTTCTTTCATCCTAGGAGAGGTTGCCCTTTAATACACACACATACACACACATACACAAGGTGGAGCAAAAATAGGTTCATATGGAAAATAAGAAAATTATATATATAAAGAGCTAGAGTCCATAATGTCCAAAACGACCGAACAGATGACTGAACACTAGAAGTAAGTCCTACAGTCAGTGAGGAAACCCAGCACTGACTGCTGAGGGGGCTGCGGATCAGGCCAGGAGAGAGAAGCAGGGTCTGATCTGCAGCCACCGTGGCAGCTGTTGATCAGCTCTTATCTCTCTCTTTCTCTCCAGGCCTCACCAGAAGCCACACCTCTGTTTCTCTCCGGGCCTCATCAGCAGCTGCCGGGGGCTGCTGATCATCTCAGTCTCTCTGATCAGGCCTGGAGATAGGCCCAGAAACACTGTCTGGCATAGAAACCAACCAATCAGAACCAAATCTGGGTGAACTGCAAGGAGTCAATGACTGCCTAGGAGGTGAAACTTTTGATGCTGGCTAGCATAGAAACTGACCAATCAGAACCTCATCTGGTGAACTGCAAAGGCAGAACCTAAGGTGGAGACTGAGGAGGGGTTTAAGGGCAACAGCTGTTTGGTGTAAAGTATAAGAAAGCAGTTCAATTTTTTAATAACTGGTTTGACAGTATAGTGCATATGGCTGGCTATCAGTCCAGATATAGAGATTATGTATTTTTGTCTGCCAAGAGCATCTCCTCCTGCTGAAAAAGGCTTCCCTCCATTTAATCAATCCTATTCTATATAATCTATCTAAACTAATAAAAGGGTAATATGCTAATTAGACCAGGTTGACTGGCCATCTTTCAGACATTCACCTTCCTTCTGGACAAAGCCATGGTGGTAAGGGCTGAAGCAGAGGCAGTTAGGGGTGATCAGGCTGGCAGGGGAGGGCAGTGGGGCTTAGATCAGGCTACCGGGAGGTTAGAGGCAACCAGGCCAGCAGGGGAGGGCAGTTGGGGGCAAGATCAGGCCAGCAAGGTAGGGCCATTGGGGATGAGATCAGGCCAGCAAAGGAGGGAAGTTGGGGACGACCAGACAAGCAGAGGCAGTTAGGGGAGATCAGGCCTGCAGGGGAGAGCAGTTAGGGGTGAGATCAGGCCATCAGGGGAGGGTAGTTAGGAGCAATCAGGCCAGCAGGCAGGTAAGCGGTTAGGAGCCAGTGGTCTTGGATTGCGAGAGGGATGGATGTCTGACTGCCAGTTTAGGCCCAATCCCTGTGGCATTTTACCAGGGTCATTTGCATTTTAATAAAGATATTTTCTAAATCATGAAGCTTTCACAATCCAAAGGAATGGATGGCTAATAACAGAATCACGGGGAATTGGAACAAGCTGCCAAAACCATCTCCTCCTGCTGAAAGAGGCTTCCCCCCTCACATTTAAGCAATCCTATCCTATATAATCTGTGGGATCGGGCCTAAACTGGCAGTCAGACATCCCCCAAGGGGTCCCCAATTGGAGAGGGTTCAGGCTGGGCTGAGGGAACCCACTCCTCCGTGCATGAATTTTGTGCACCAGGCCACTAGTTAATAATTAATAACACAAGATAAACTCCATTTTTTACATACTCATAACTGTAAATCTACTTTTGCTAAACCCTGTACATATATATGTAAACTCATCTCTTCTTAAACAAGGAAGTTCACATATGTCTATGTCAACTAAGTTGTCTTTGTTTCCCAACAACTAAGGCTTTGCCTATGGAGTTTATGGGATCATGTGTTATTCAAATACTTTGAGCTGCTTTGTAGATACAATAATGGACATTCTCCTAGAAAACATTCTAGAAGCTTTCTGCATGGTGTGATAGAAAGAATACAGAATGTTTAACTAAGCCAAACTTCTCCAGAGGGGCAGTCAGCATCTGGGAGGAACCAGGGCAGCTGAAAATCCTGCCAGGTGGCCAGGCATGGCAGGAATGATTCCAAGAGTGCATTGACCCTAAATGTCTGCAGCTTGCTTTAAGTCTAAGGAAGAAAAATAACAGTTGAGTTCTTATGAGCTTTGGGGTAATGACAATAAACACCCACCTTAATATTATGGGCCAGGCACTGTTGCATTACCTCTCAAAAATCTGATGAGAGAGATCCTGTTATAATCTTCACTTTTACCAATGAGGAAACTGAAGAACAAGGGTTAAGTAATTATCTAAGGTTATGAAACCAATTAGGACTAAAATGAGCATCCTAAAACAAGCAGTTGGCCTATAGAACTTGTACTACTAACCACTATTCCATGGTTCTTAGGGCCCACCTCCACAATACCTAAATTGGACACTCTGGGGCTAGAACATAGAAATTTTTAACAACCCCTTCAGGTGACTGATGCAAGCTCAAATTTGAGAACCAATGCTCTAAGGGATAAGGACTCCCAAAAATGTAATGAGAGCAGTAGGTTGCCTACTGGAAAGAGTTGGCAGAGTATGCAGTCACTTGAATGAGAATTGAAAGGCGTGGGGTGATCACTTTCCCACCAACTTGTTCCAATTCCCCGTGATTCTGTTATTAGCCATCCATTCCTTCGGATTGTGAAAGCTTCATGATTTAGAAAACATCTTTATTAAAATGCAAATGACCATGGTAAAATGCCATAAGCCAATTCCTTATAAAATCATAGAGAGTGACCAACCATTTCTGCTTGCCTGGGACTGAAGGGTCTCTGAGGATGCAGGACTTTTAAATGCTAAAATAGACATTCCCCCTGACCACCACTATTTAGATCTGCCCAGGACTGAGATAGTTCCTGAGATAAAAGATGTTTGCTGCTAAAACCAGAATGTTCTAGGCAAACCTGGACAAGTTGGACATTCCATAATATGGATAAGAGAGCCGCATGTTAGAAGCATGGAATGGACTAGAATAAGCAGTCACACAGGTGACTTGAAACCCCACAACTAAAGATGCTCCAACTTTAAACATGAGTTTTATAGGAAATTTTTCAGGGTTGTGTTTTCCAGACTTCAGCAAGTGGATGGAGGTACGCTTTTGCATCCAAAAAAGACCCCAAGAGTTATAAGGATACATGATAACTGCAGCACCAGAGCCTTCCATGAAATTTAGTGTTGAAAGGTTAAGGTTAAGAATTACTCACGCCAACGTTATAATAAATGGCAATGCAAACATAAGATGCATCCATTTAAAATTATGGTAACAAATATTCTTAAAATCACTGGAAAATGCTACTTAAGGGGAAAAAACAGTCAGTAAAATCTGAAGTAGTACAATTTTGAAAGAGTAGAATCTTAATCATGTTGTTAATGAACTATGGTTTTTGTGCCCGATGCTTCGAAAAGCCAACCTCAAAGTGACAGAGTTTGAAGTGAGGAAAAATTTATTGACCCAGAGGCACCAACCAAAGTGATTGGAGATATAGCAGTGCCTCAAATCCATCTTGCTCACTGGACTAGATTAAAGGTTTTCAAAGGGTTAGGGGGAACAGGTATGCGGAAGTGCTGGTGGGCAGATTTTAATTGGAGCACCTTGGAACCTGGCCAGTGAAGACTCTCCAGTGTGCAGCTGTGGGGCAAGAGGCCCAGGCACCTTTGATTGGGGCAGATAGAACATAGAGGACTATGCCTCCGGGAAAGAGGGGAGGGACTAACATTTTTTCTTCAAATAACTTGTGGGAACAAAGGAGGGAAGCTCACTTTTTCCTGCAATAACCAGCCATTGCCCGATTTTGCAGAGACTCTGCTGCTCTGGATATATTGTTACTGCCATCCTCCACTTTTGTTAAATTATCCAGGAAGCTTCAGAAGTTGGGCTAGACAATGTAATTGGGTATAGATGAGATTTTAAAAGTTAGCTTTTTGTTTTGGCCATTTATATAGGCTGGCTTTGGGGTTAATTTGGTTAAAATGAAATCCTGACAACATTTAAGGGATAGATATTCGTGGAAGGTTTTGGGGCAGGAGAGGGTGCAAATGCCCTTTATGCGTCTCAGATGCTCTAGCAGGGGCCTTGGGAACTTTTGGAGAAGTGTGTTCATGCAGATGTAGGTGGAACTTATTTCCTTCCACAAAGGAGTGTATATACCATAGGGTTGATTTTGTAGCCCAGTGTGTTCACAGGAGAAAGCACAGGCTGATAGCAGGGCAAACTTCACGGTCAACTACTATCAGATACTCAAGGATTCCCCTTTCTTCATGAACCCCTTTCTCCCACCCCCACCATAGCACTCAGTGTAAGTGTAACAAGTGCTTAGTTTTGGCCTGATGTATAGCCTGGCCTAGGGGCCCACTGTTCTGCTCTGCAAAATAGAACCCAGTTTTGGATGTGACGAGGCATTAAAGTTTTGAGTCTTCTCGACAAACTCACTCTGTTCTCTCCTTGGAGCCATATAGAAGCAGTGGGAAGGAGTGGAAGCCAGCCACTTGCCCAGGTGAATGCAAATGCATGCCCAGGAAATCATGCAAATACTTTAGGACCATACCCCATAGGACACTAATCTGAAGGGATATGCAAAAACCAAAGTACACAGCTTGCTTAAGACCAATCCTATCTGCATTCCCTTCACTCTGCCACGCTCCTTAACTCATCCCAATCCATGCTTCCAACCCCCAAAGCCAGAAAGGTAAAACATAAGCCATCTTTTCACAGAGGGAACATTCAAGGATACAACAGGAAGGAACGGCCCATCTCTTCAGTTACATTTTATGTAAGATTAACAATCACTTGGCTGTTTTCTCCTACTCCTTGATGGCTCAAGCAGCTCAGCTACCAAGTGATAAATCCTCTATGTATTCATGACTGGCTGGTTTAAGTCGGCAGCTGAAACAGAAACAATCAAGATAATTGAGCTACCTTGTAAGCATTAAGGAAGCCAGATGCTGGGCAAGGCAGAAAACAAAGTCAGTAAGCAGCAGGAGCCTGGTTCCCCAAATAAATGCTTGAGCAAAAACTTGGGTGTGATGAAATGCATAAACCTTAGGAAGGGCAAGTGGAAGATGAAAACAAGGAAAAGAGCTTCCACGTTATTCCCATCACCCTCCCATCTCAACTTTTGCCTTGTATCTGGACAACCAGCTGAAGCCAACTGATGGGATTTACTCCAAGTGGCTCATCAGAAGTCCCAACCAACTGAGGGGATGGCAGAATGAGGATAGGCTAGCCACCTGCTAGGAGATGATCTGAAAGGATGCCTTCTGTGGAGGCTAAACAAATAATAATTCCCCTCCCCCTTTCTAAGTTCTTCTAACTGGGCTAATAATCAAATTTAGTCAAATTAACAGAGATAAACAGGAGAAAAATCACATTTGAATACATGTGCATAGGGAATTCACATAAGCACGGACATTCCAAAGGCAGTGAGGCAAAATTAAATATATATACCAATTTGGACAAAGGAGGAAATGGGATTTTAGATTTTAAAGGTGAGAATGGCTGATTTATAACTAATTGAGGAAGAACAGAACATATATGACAGGCAGATTTTTGCTTCAATGAGCCCTGGCTGGTGTGGCTCAATTGGTTGTGTTTCACCCTGTGCACTAAAAGATTATTGGTTTAATTCCCAGTCAGGGCACATGCCCATTGTTGTGGGCTCAATCTGTGTTTCTTTCTCTCTCCCTCTCCATTCCTCTCTCTAAAAGCTGTTTTTTAGAAGAAAAGAATATATCTTCAATGTTTGTTTGTGTGTTTTTTTTTTTTTTTGTTCAGAGGGTGATCTAGCTCTGAGTCCCCTCTAATTGGCACCTTCCTATACACTTAACCCAAGTTATGCTAGGTTAAATAAGTCAAGATTTCTTTCTGTTTTGTTAAGCCGTTGAAGAATTAAAGATGGAGGCAAATGGAAATCATCCAGGCTTTATTAGGAGCAAACGGACGGGCTCAAGGCTCCCTGGGAAGGGAAGGAGAGCCATGAGGCTGCACCAGAACTGAACTGGGCTGGGTTTTTAAGGTCTGGGGCGGATAAGGGAGGGGAGGGGTTGGGTAGGAGGAAGTGGTCTTTGGAATGTATGGAGCTCCCACCCCCCAGGGTGCTGCCGGACACCGGGAGCTATGGATGCCAGGACATTGATGCCAGGATATTGCCGTTAATGGTTGGGGCAGTCAGGCCGCACCTGGCTGGGGGTTGGGGGGGGGGAATGGTTTATGGCTTTCTCCAGTGGGTGGATGTTCGGACATCTTAGACATCTTTCCTAGAGCAGGTCTTTCCAACTGAATCTCTTGTGCAGAAAGGGGGGAGGACTGAAGTTCTTTCTGAATCTTTTGTTTCCTTAATAATCAGCTTAAAATCAGTATCCCAAAAGTTAGCTTCGGGGTGGCAAATCTTTGGTTCCTTCACCTCCACCCTAACTAACTAACATCTGTTCTCTGAAAAGAAAGGCAAGGAAGAAAATTTGCTTGTTGGCATTCAGCTTTTTATTTTGTGGATTTTGGAAGTGGAATGGACTTGGTTGGGTAAACAGATGATGTTTGGATGATGAATTTCTGAGTATTCATCATTCAATGAGTATGTTGTATAGCCAGATGCCCACTCACTTGCTGCAGAAGATTGTACCAGGCCCAGTACTTTTTCTGTAGACTACAGACTTTAGAGTTGTTTTCACTGTGTTTTTCTAGAGAATAAGCTCTAGTTTAGCTGGTCCAGTATCTGAATAGATAAGTCACTCAGTCTCTTTATTAACAACTTGTTTTTTTGCCCTTTCAGGGCGTAATTCATCTCTAGATGGCTAACTAGAAAGTCACTTCCAACTTCAAACTCCCAACATCAAATATCCTCATCCAGCGACACAGCATTTGGCTCTCAAATCCAATAAACTAAAAATTAATCCTTGACTGAATGGTGAGAGTGAGAGTTTTGTTGACCCAGGGCCAACCTCTTTTCTGAATGAACTATGTTTAAGTGTTTAAATGAGGAAACATCTACTTGGAACAACTTTTCTCATCTAGTCTCTATTTTGGCTCCTTTCAAACTATCACACACACAGGTGACATTGATCTTTCAAGTGTTAATTTTTCTAACCTTTTATTTTGAAATAATTATAGTTTCACAAGATGTTGCAAAAATAGTGCTGAGAAATCCCTTATGCCTGTCACCTAGATTTCTCTACCCCAAATGGTGACATCTTACATAATTATAATGTACTAGAGGCCTGATGCATGCAAGGGGCTTGACCCTCACAGCCGCAGTGGCTGCCTCAGCCCTCGCCGTTCGGGCTTCATCCAGAAGGTCCTCTGGAAACTTGTTTGGCTGTCCAATCTAATTAGCATATTACACTTTTATTATTATAGATTATCAAAATCAGGCTCAATATAATTAACTAGGTTACAGATATTGCTTAGATTTCAGCAGTAAAAAAATGAGAGTGTATAGTACTACAATGGATCTTAACGCTCAAAGCTTCCAATTTGAATGTTTGCCTGCTTTTCAAGTCTCTCTGTGGATAGGCCCCACCCAACTCAAGCAGCTATAGATCCTACTGCTGTCTTAAGTATACAAATCTAATTTTTGTGGGGCTGCTGCACTCATTGCTAGGGCCACACTCATCACTATCCCTGGGCCTCTGCTTCAGCAATTCTCTCTTTCCCTCTTTTTCAAATTGTACCCTTTTTAATCTAAGCCCAGCTTACATCTTGGCTTTTCTCTGAAACTTTCCTAAGCTACTCCAGCCCTCTTTGAGCTTTCCTTATTCTGAATTCACACGGCCAAAAATTACTTTCAGCGTGGTTTACATAATTTAGCATGTGAGGGTTTGCTTGTTTTTAAATAGTCTCATTATTTTTTCTAAATTATGGCAAAATATACATATTTCAAATTTTACCATACTAATAATTTATTTTATTTATTTTTTTAATTCTCACCAGATGATATTTTTATTAATTTTTTAGGGAGTGGGGGAGAAACATTGATGTGAGGGGAGAAACAGTGATCAGTTGCCTCCCATACCTACCATGAGTGGGGATGGAACCTGCAACCTGGGTATGTGCCCTGATCGGGAATCAAATCCACAACCTTTTGGTGCACAGGATGATGCTCCATCTAACTGAGCCACCTAGCCAGGACTCATATTAATAATTTTATGTGTATAGTTATGTGGCGTTAAGTACATTCACATTATTATCAACCATCAGAGCTGTCTAGTTCCAGAACTTTCACATCATCCCTAAACTATTGCACCCATTAAACAACAACTGCCTATTCCCCCAGCCCAAGGTAGCCATTATTTTACTTTCTGTATTTATCAATTTGGCTATTTTAGGTGCTTCATGTAAGGGGAATCATACAATATTTGTCCTTTTGTTGCATTATTTTTAAAATTGTTCCAAAACTTTTGCTAGATTGGAAACTCTTTAAGTGCCCAGTACCCAGATGAAATAAAAAATATGTAGGTAAGTAGGTAGGTAGGTAGGAAAAAAGAGAGGGAGGGAGATTCTTACAGTATCCATCATAATCCTGGTTAATTAATAGACGGAATTTTTCTTACCTTGTCATGAAATCAAACCCATTATTTGCAGAAAAGACACACACACACACACACACACACACAGAAGGTTTTATAAGACATCTCCCTGACATTTTATTGTGGCTTCCAAAATTTGGGTTAGAAAGACATTTGTAGGCAGGGCTTGCATGTGCGTAGGTCCAGTGGGTATGGGCTGTGCTCACTATGATGGAGCATGTATGCTGTCAAAGTTGCTTTTCTTTTGGCCCATTTCCAGAGGTCAATGTGGAACTCATTGAGGGCAGAGACAGTATTTCTCTGATGCTCCTTTGAAGCATCCATGACAGTGTCTACTCCTCCCAAAATCACCTAATAATGTCAGAATGGGCAGGGAATGAGAGCTGAGGGCTGGAGGTGAGTGTTACATGGTTGTCAAGAAATGTAGTTTGGCCCTAGCTGGTTTTGCTCAGTGGTTAGAGCATCAGCCTGCAGACTCAAGGGTCCCAGGTTTGATTCCGTACAAGGGCATGTACCTTGGTTGCAGGCACATACTCAGTAGGGGGTGTGGGGGAGGCAGCTGATTGATGTTTCTCTCTCATCGATGTTTCTAACTCTCTATCCCTCTCTCTTCCTCTCTGTAAAAAAATCAATAAAAAAATATATTTTTTAAAATTTTGTTTTATTGCTTAAAGTATTACAACAAGTGTTAGATAGGTCTCCATTTTTTCCCTTGACCTTCCCCCCTCCTCCCCTACCCCCCTGTTTTTTGTGTCCATTGATAATGCTCATATGCATGCATGCAAGTCTTTCAGTTGATCTCTTAACTCCCCCCCAACCCTCCCCAGCCTCCCAGCTGTAAGTTGACAGTCTGTTCAATGCTGTTCTGCCTCTGTATCTGTTTATGTTTATCAATTTATAATGGTCTTTATTATCCATAAATAAGTGAGATCATGTGGTATTTTTCTTCCATTGACTGGCTTATTTCACTTAGCATAATGCTCTCCAGTTCCATCCATGCTGCTGCAAATGGTAGGAATTCCTTCTTTTTTACAGCAGCATAGTATTCCATTGTGTAGATGTACCACAGTTTTCTAATCCACTCATCTACTGATGGGCACTTAAGCTGTTTCTAAATCTTAGCTATGGTAAATTGTGCTGCTATGAACATAGGGGTGCATATATCCTTTCTGATTGGTGTTTCCGGTTTCTTGGGATATATTCCCAGAAGTGGAATCACAGGGTCAAATGGGAGTTCCATTTTTAATTTTTTGAGGAAACTCCATGATGTCTTCCATAGTGGCTGCACCAGTCTGCATTCCCACCAGCAGTGCAGAAGGGTTCCTTCCTCTCTCTAAAAAAATCAATAAAATATATTTTTTAAAAAGAAAGAAATGTAGTTTGATAACTAAATGAAGATGGGAAAGTGCTTGGCACCAGGTTATAGAGTAGACCAGAGCCTGCAATGCAAGGTACTTCAGGTATTGATTTTTCTCATTGGAGAATAGTGAATAACAGTAATAGCCACCATAAATCAGGTATATGATGTATATTATATCTAGGTACTTGATGTATATTATCTCTAATCCTGATAACATTTTTAAGGGATAGGTATGATTAATTTCATTTTATAGATGAATCTGAGCAGAGGAGGGTTAAGTAATTTACCAAATAGTAAGAAGAGTCAAGATTTAAATTGAGATGGTCAGACTCCAGAGCCTGATCTCCTGGAGTCATATGAGGAACTAAAGACCATAAGAGCCTTTAGAGAATGAAGCACTGCTGGCCGGTGTGCTGAGGTGGTTAGAGCTATGGGATAAGAAAGGGCACTTTGTGGACCAATTAGCTTTGTTCCCTTTCAAGGCTCAATTCTAGCTGGAAAGACTATAATGCAGAGTACAGCTTCATTTCTGCTGCTGGCAAAAACAATTTTAAGCCCATATCCTACTTTTTAAAAAATATATTTTATTGATTTTTTACAGAGAGGGAGAGGGATGGAGAGTTAGAAACATCAATGAGAGAGAAACATTGATCAGCTGCCTCCTGCACACCCCTGACTGAGAATATGCCTGCAACCTAGGTACATGCCCTTGACCAGAACCGAACCCGGGAGCCTTCAGTTCGTAGGCCGACACTCCATCCACTGAGCCAAACCAGTCAGGGCCCATATCCTACTTTTAATGGATCATTGATATTGTGTCCATATATGAAGGACAGCATGTCTTTTTTTAATTTTTAAAAAAATTATTATTACATAAAGCTTTACAAAAATTAGTACATATATCTCTTTTTCCCCCTGCCCTTCCCCCCGCCTCCCCTACCCCCCAGTGTTTTGTGTCCATTGGTTATGCTTAAATGCATGCATAAAAGTCCCATGTCTGATCTGTTACCCCTCCCCCCCCC